>CM042961.1:37116043-37175804 GCA_023678885.1 Pogostemon cablin | reverse complement strand
GAAGGTGATATTTTTGTAATATTATAGTATTTTAAGGTTATTGATATTGCTTATTGTTTCTATTTTTAGGGTTGAAAGTATTCCTGAAATGGATCATAATGGAAAGTGCGAATGTAATTGAGGAAGTAATATTTTTCCTTTGGCAAAATAAAAAATTTAATTGAGGAATTGGGGCTTCTGGCCAATCTGCAATTTAATTTAATAAAATATTCATTTTGTAATAAAATTATCAACTCTGCCCATTTTTATTATTAGTTGACTAAAATGCCATTTTCATATGTTAGGGGTAAAGTGGTACTAACAACTCATTTAATAATTGACTAATAATCACTACCTTCATCTTACAAAATCTTCACATTTTTCTAAGTTATTTGTCCCATAAAATTTTTCACAAAAAAATAAAATATTAACTTTATTTAACAATCTAAAAAATTATTTTAATTTCAAATTTATCACTTCTTTTCAACACATATCATTGCTTTAATTTTCTTTTTTATGACCTAAAAATACTACTCCTCCGTGTCCTTTTGCTTTTACACGTAGATATAATAGTATTATTAATATATGGAAAGAAGTAGTAGTTATATTAAAGGGAAGTGGTGGGTCATATTGTGTATTTTTTTTTATTAAATAGATAAATAGATACATTGAACTGAACCGGACGTCAACAATATAAAATTGACATCTTGGAAGCGGATGGAGGGAGTAATAATACCCTCTAAAATTCAATAAAATTTATAAAAAATTATAATTTTTCTTAAACAACGTGAAATAGTGAACGAGATGCGTTTTAAACACCGAGAGTATTTAAAATTTATTCAATTTTACGTGATTGAAAAACTTGGTATTTATGAACAGGATTTAAAAATATTATCTTAATTTACAAATATTTCTTAAATTTTGAATTTTACTTTAATTTCAAATTTGTCACTCATTCTTTTATGCTCATAATATTACTTTACACATTATTTATCATCTAAAAATATTACAATACCCTTAAAATAAATAAAGTTGATCAAAAAAGTAAATTTTCTTAAATAATGTTTGAACAGTAAACATGAAGGCTATTATAGTAAGGAGGGAGTACTTAATATCATATCTCCAAAGGAATATGGAATATTTCAATAAAGCTTTATCTCCTTCCCCTGATGTAGGTTCTTTCTTGAACCGAACCACGTAAATCCATCTTGCATTCTTATATTTTACACATTCAATCACACACGTAAATCATAGCGACTTGAGTGATTGAGGGTCTTGATCTATGTTTTTGAAGCAAAACCCGATAATTGGCGCCGTCTGTGTGAAAAGAAAAGATCAAGAAAGGGATCAACATGGTGACATCGAGCGGTTCACTGAGAAATCAATCTGATTTCAGCTTATGGAAAATCAAGATGAAGGCTCCTAGATTTTGTAATAATTAAGTATATATAAAATTTTTAGAGTAATAATCCACTAGATAAGGTAGCTATATCCATTCTAAAATAATAAAATAAACAAGCCATTGAATAACCTAGAAACATATTAATCACTTGTATGTCAGTTAATCTAACCTACCATCACAAGTTCACAACTATAAACAGGCCATTGTATCATACAATACAATGTAAAGTGTGAGAAAGATAATTAAGAAACCACTATCTCATTCAAAGTCTATTTTCTTCCTGCAACACCCACTACTAATATCTTTAAATTTTCAACATCCAACCTCAACATTCCAAAACCACTTTAAAGCCTCACGCCACTCACCCAACTATCTAGTACTTTTAAATACCAACATTTCTGCATGTAGCAGCATGCATGAACTTATCATCTTTTGGGAAAATAAAAAAGAATCCATAACTTTAAGTCTCTAAGCTCATTTGTTTGGCAATGTACTTTTATTTTTTTTGATAAGTTTTTTGGGCTTGAACTTGACTTGTAGAAAAGCAAGCTAGTAATGATCCAAACTCAAGAAGAGGAACCAACCGTACGTGTAGTGCAGGTTTGTGATCTTCTCCAGATTGTTCGTCATTTGTGCATAAAAGTTATATGTTGACATTGACCTGTTTCCCTTTTGTGAGGTCTAAAGTAAGAGGAGCTATTTTAGATGACACTGACAATGATTCCTAGGATTAAAGGATCCTGACTTCTTGATTGCATTGCATGCATGGTTCTTCATACACTTCATAATGCATGAGTTGATCCACCAATGCAAATTATTCCCAGTAGTCAAATCTGACTACTGAGAATCCCTTACAGTAATTTTATGCATTGGTTAGAACTTGGAAGTGACGTGTACATATTCTTGTGGCATTAGATTTCTCTATCACCAAATAGATAATGAAATATTCTAACTTCGTAAAAGAAAGTTGTAATACCCCCTTCAATGGATACTTTTGAAATTCATAACTTGTTGTCACATTTCATATGGCTGCTTTGTTATTTAGCAACTGCCAGTCTAGCTACTGGCAACTTCTGGTATGATCTCGCGACACTCGAGTAAATTTAGCTTTCAATGCCCATGTCCTGGAAGCATCTGAGCTAAAGAATCCTCAGCAACTGATATATGTGATCTTCGTTTGCATTGCTGTCGATCAGAATAGCATCCTTTTTGTGCTCTTAATTTGTTTTTCTTCTCGCTGAAAGAGAAATGACAAGGTATAGGGTTATTCTCACCAAGCTTCATATTGTTTGAGCTGATTTAAGTAAGAGAGGCTACTATTAATTGCTTCTTTGCAAAAATGTGTTGAGCTAAACTTTCTGCTAACTGAAATCTTCAACACCAATGCAAATTATCGGTTATGTGTCAATTTGATGGTTTTAATTTGACGCGTGGTCTACACTTTTTACAATTCAGTGCATTTTACTTATTAGATTAAATGTCATGATTTTTGCGTAGTAACTACCACATGACATCTTATGAGGTGATCTAAGATTGATCTTTTAATAGTACCATGGTTGAAATTCTTATACTATAGTGAATCAATAATGAAATGGCCATAGGGTCTCAAATAGTTCCCCATAATATATTTCTTTAATTTTTTTACTTATAAGTTTCTGAAGGCATACCTGGCTCGATTGCTACTGATATCACTTGTTGTTCGATCGATAAATGTGTTCTGATTATGGTTTATGGTTTATGAATTACGCTTTTAAGGTCACCAGACCAACAATCTTTAAATCTCCACTAATAGTGAGCACTTGGAGAAATCCACAATTAAATTTAACTTATTTTTGTTTATATAATTTTTTTTACAAAGGTGGGAAAAAAATTAAAGAATGTTATCTTCAGATTTCTCAATCTCCTTTTTTTGTTTCTCAATACGTATAATTGTTTTCTCAGAGATGTTTAAAAAAACTGGAAGTTTGTTTTCTTGAATTTTTTATTTTATATATTATATTTTTTTATTGCCACTTCTCTTCCATGGCACCAAACATAAAAAAATAGATGTCTTAGAATGAGTTATCCCTTACTGTTCCAATATCAATACTAATTTGATGAGTCGTTTTGTTTTCTAGAAATCGATAAATTTGCACGTATGATACCAAGTATCAGAATTTTTCTCAGAAGATCAAATATAATAGATTTGGAAATGAAATGGTTATAATGGTAATAAATGGCTATGCATAATAGATATTTTATCTTTTATAATATTTATTGGAGTTTATTTAGCATATGTGATCGGTGTGAAATTCACTAGAATTATGGGCTAAATTGCATGAATTTATGTGGATTTATTTGGATTTAATTCAATAATTAAGCATGATTTTAATGAAAATATTATTAATTGCTTAATTAGTTTGAGAGAGGTATTATTATGTATTTTTGCAGAAAAGGGGTGTTTTGAGCTTGAAAGAGTGATGGAAGAAACAGGAATTAAATTGGGACGAAGACGAAAAAAAAGAAAATTTGGCAAAGACAACACTTTTCAGAAAAGTGTTGTCTATTCAGAAGTGCAAAAATTGTCCAGAGAGCTGAAAAATTGCAAGAAAACACGGGCAGATGCATAAAAACATGACCGTGTTTTTATGCACTTTTGAAAAAAAAATTATGGAGGCTGGGATTCGAACACGTGACCTCTCGGACGCATAAGGCGCCTCCAACCACTTTGCCAAATCACCACATGTGACTAATTCTCGCCCGATTTAAACTTAAACCCTCTTCCTGGAACCTAAAAATTCCAAAAATTTCACTCTTGTCCCACATCGAAAATCAACACCAAAACTCCACTCACCTCTCCACTATAATACCTCCTCACATCCATAAACTGAAAATTAATCCTCATCCATTAAATTCCCAATTAAATAGTATAGAAAGTTTTTTTTTTAAGATCTCCATTTGAGATCCCTTCCCCTTTGGGGGAGGGATCCATTTTAGTTTTAAATGTTTTTCTAGATTAGGATTTTATTTGCTTTCCTAGAAGGTGGAGACACCAAGGAGAAGATGATCTTCATGGATGTAAAAACTTCATTAAGGTGTAATCTAATCCTATTTATTATCTTTATTTTCTATGTTTTGGTGGTTTATTGAAGGCATGATTACTGATTAATTTATGAAAATGTCTTGATTGAATTTCCGCTTTGATTAGGTTTTATTTATGAAATTCACATGTCTTGTAATAATATGGGATTTATGTCTTTGGTATTAGTGCATTGTGATTAAGTTGTGTATTGTGTATCGGCATGTCTTGTCGTTGCTTTAACCTTGGTTGTTTTGCACGATTATCATATGTGAGTTTTTTCCATTTATTATATGTGGGTTTAATATGGGGGGAGTTTGGCCAAAATCTTCATATGTTTTAGAACAGCATAAATGAACACTAGTGAGATCACTTGTGCCCGAGGATTAAACTAGTGAAGGGAACCCCATCCATACGAGCATAGTACCTTGAAGGGAATTGTAAGTAGGATCGATCCTAGGAGCTTTTTAGGGGTTGTGAAGACAATCTACATCCTATTCACCATGGCCATTGGGGATAGGTAGAAATAGTGATCGCCCTTACCATGATTTGCTTAAAAATGGAAAACAATTAAAGATGTTGGATGATTGATTACATGAGTGTATCATGAAGACTACCATGACATTGAAAATCCAAAAATATTGTAATTAGATTTATTTTTCCATGCATTTTATTTTCTTTTATTTTTAAACCTCATTTCCGATCGTCCTTAACTAATCACGATACTATACCTAAAGGCCATGAATTCTAAATTCCTTTGGTTCGATATTTTGTTGCTGGTCGCCCGGACTATAACGACCAATCAAATGGCGCCGTTGCGGGGAATTTAGTTGTATTTATGACTTTGGGTTTGTTGAGTGGTTAGGATAGGGACATTTTTTTTCTTTGATTTATTTTTCGTTTTATGGTTGTGTTTGTAGGGACTAAAGCGTGAAGCCATGGTATTGGCCTTGAAGAGCAAAGGAGTGGTGCAAATTGAGGTAACGAACATCTTCCCAACTTAAATTCGACTTTGTCTAATTTAAGTTTGGGTGGCATGTCATTTGTTACTTGACTTTTCTACGGTTTGAATTATAAATTGTATCCATGAACTCCTACTTGAGCATATTGCACCGGCGCACGTTTAAGTCCTTACTCTTTTTCTTGGCACGTATTTTCTCCTTTTTTGTTGTTTTCGGTTTTTTTCGTGCTTTTCTCGCTTTATCTTGTTTTCAATAAGGAAAAAATATTTCTTGGCTCTCTTGTGCTTAATTGTGAGAAATTTTAAGATTATGATTTTTGATTGAAACTTGTGACTAGATGGATTTTTACTTGTGTACTTGTTGAGCTATGGTTTATGCTTGTTTTGTGTTGCCTTTCACTACTATAAACCCGTGAGCTTTTGAGCCTTAAAATCATGAAATCAAATGGTTTTTCCTTTCTTATGTGTGCATCATTCTTTTGTGTGCATTCTAGAACTTGCCTTTGTGTCTTCTTGAAACTACACGTGTGTGAAGATTGTTGGAAATGATTTAAGGCCATCTTTGTTTTGACAAGTCACTTAGCCAAATTTATCATACCCAATGAAATCATTTCGTAGTTTGCCCCTTTGAGCTTATTATCCTTATTTCTTTGGCAACCTACAAATTTAGTCATTTTATCCATATTTTATATCCTAATCACCTTTGTCGATTAGTAGGGATTAATGGGGAGAAATGGTTGAATTGAGCTTACAAGAGAGTTTGGAAAGAGAGTGGTGAAAGTGCAAGAAAAGAGGGAGAAAAGATGAAGTAAGAAAAAAAAATGGAGGTTGAGAAAAAAAAATTGAGTAAAGCTTGTATAAAAGAAGTATAAAGGAGCTCTACTAGAAAAATGGAAAGAGAGCCCTTGTGGAAAAGAGAGAGAAAAAAAACTCAATAGTGGAAAAAGAGAAGGAAAAGGTTCTTTTATTTGTTGGATGGATAAAATTCTCTTTGTGATTAAGGTGGAAAAAGAAAAAAAAAGTGGGAATGAGAGTTGAGGCTACCAACCAACTTGAATTCTTCACTAATTTGAGAAAAGAGAGAGTGAGAGTTGATATTAGCCGTCAACTTAAATTCTCTACTAATCTTGAGCTTACTTTTCCTAAATATTTTTCCTATCCAATACCAAAGAGCCTACATTACAACCCCATATAAAGACCTTATTGATTCAATAATCAACACACATACAAGTGGTGGAAAGCTTAGACTTTTGGCAAGCATATGGTAATATCATGCATTTGAATTGATTTTTGAGAGTATACACTTCTCTCATACACCCTTTGAGTGTGAGAGTGAAAAGCAAAATCTAGAGAGGAGTAGTGAAGGTCTCACTTGCTTGTATATTTCCTAAGCTTAACTTGTATTCATTTAAATTGATGTCTTGTCTCTTGTTTTGATTGAATTGAAATGGCTTTGAAATGACTTGATATCTTGATTCAATTCTAGGTGAATTCCCTCCTCGTTCTTTCTTTTCTTTCGTTGCTCGGGGACGAGCAACACTTTAAGTTTGGGGGGTTTGATCGGTGTGAAATTCACCTAGAATTATGGGCTAAATTGCATGAATTTATGTGGATTTATTTGGATTTAATTCAATAATTAAGCATGATTTTAATGAAAATATTATTAATTGCTTAATTAGTTTGAGAGAGGTATTATTATGTATTTTTGCAGAAAAGGGGTGTTTTGAGCTTGAAAGAGTGATGGAAGAAACAGGAATTAAATTGGGACGAAGACCAAAAAAAAGAGAAAATTTGGCAAAGACAACATAGAAAAGACAACACTTTTCAGAAAAGTGTTGTCTATTCAGAAGTGCAAAAATTATCCAGAGAGCTGAAAAATTGCAAGAAAACACGGGCAGATGCATAAAAGATGATCGTGTTTTTATGCACTTTTGAAAAAAAAATTATGGAGGCTGGGATTTGAACACGTGACCTCTCGGACGCATAAGGCGCCTCCAACCACTTTGCCAAATCACCACATGTGACTAATTCTCGCCCGATTTAAACTTAAACCCTCTTCCTGGAACCTAAAAATTCCAAAAATTTCACTCTTGTCCCACATCGAAAATCAACACCAAAACTCCACTCACCTCTCCACTATAATACCTCCTCACATCCATAAACTGAAAATTAATCCTCATCCATTAAATTCCCAATTAAATAGTGTAGAAAGTTTTTTTTTTAAGATCTCCATTTGAGATCCATTCCCCCTTTGGGGGAGGGATCCATTTTAGTTATAAATGTTTTTCTAGATTAGGATTTTATTTGCTTTCCTAGAAGGTGGAGACACCAAGGAGAAGATGATCTTTATGTATGTAAAAACTTCATTAAGGTGTAATCTAATCCTATTTATTATCTTTATTTTCTATGTTTTGGTGGTTGATTGAAGGCATGATTATTGATTAATTTATGAAAATGTCTTGATTGAATTTCCGGCTTTGATTAGGTTTTATTTATGAAATTCACATGTCTTGTAATAATATGGGATTTATATCTTTGGTATTAGTGCATTGTGATTAAGTTATGTACTGTGTATCGGCATGTCTTGTCGTTGCTTTACCCTTGGTTGTTTTGCACGATTATCATATGTGAGTTTTTTCCATTTATTATATGTGGGTTTAATATGGGGGGAGTTTGGCCAAAACCTTCCTATGTTTAGAATAATATAAATGAACACTAGTGAGATCACTTGTGCCCGAGGATTAAACTAGTGAAGGGAACCCCATCCATACGAGCATAGTACCTTGAAGGGAATTATAAGTAGGATCGATCCTAGGAGCTTTTTAGGGGTTGTGAAGACAATCTACATCCTATTCACCATGGCCATTGGGGATAGGTAGAAATAGTGATCGCCCTTACCATGATTTGCTTAAAAATAGAAAACAATTAAAGATGTTGGATGATTGATTATATGAGTGTATCATGAAGACTACCATGACATTGAAAATCCAAAAATATTGTAGTTAGATTTATTTTTCCATGCATTTTATTTTCTTTTATTTTTAAACCTCATTTCCGATCGTCCCTAACTAATCACAATACTATACCTAAAGGCCATGAAACCTAAATTCCCTTGGGTTCGATATTTTGTTGCTTGGTCGCCCGGACTATAACGACCAAACAATATGTGGTATGTTTAGTTTTTTTTTTTATATAGGAAAATTTTATTAATAATAATGAAGGGGTACAAGAAATACCCAAGTAACACGACAACAACACGTAGTAAAATAAACAAAGCTAGGAATTAATCTGCAGCCCATACATGCATACAAATGGATTTGAACTCCATGTTCTATACTCCATTCATTTCAATCCACATTTGCTTCTATGCATTAACCAGCTCCATGTAAAGTTTTTCACTTCGTACAATATCTCATCCACCTTTCATTTTTTGTCCTCAAATACAAGATTGTTTCTACGTCTCCATATCATCCAAATTATACAGGCCCAGATACATTTCATCACCGAACAAGCAAACATACCATTAATCAAGTTTCCAAATTCTATCAAATTTTGTACGAGGTCAGCACTCAGCGGTCCGTTTACACCCACCCAATTCATTACCTTTTCCCAAACTTCACTAGCACCTCTACATTCAATAAAGCAATAGCGTACAGATTCCGGCTCCTCTAAGAAAACCGGACATCGTGTATCAACATTTACATGCAAGGTGTTTCTCTTTAGAAGCTCAACTTTAGTAGGAATTCTACTCCTTACAACTCACCAAGTCAAGAACTGTACTTTCGGTGGAATATGTTTATCCCATATGCAAGAGTAGAGATCTGGAACACCTTTATAATCCCCAAACTTCCTATCCATAAGCACTCGATATGCTTCACAAACACTATACTCGCCACGCTTATGAGTGCCCCAACTCCAACTTTCTCTCTCACCTGGATTGATGCTAATTCTCCCCAGCCTAGCCAACATATCACTATATGATTGCTCTTCCCAGGTTCTCAAACCACGTCTCCAATTTAAATCCCATTTCCATTCTGAATCAACCATCTTTCCCATGGAGGCAATACAAGCCTCTTTCGACTCACTAAGCCATACAACCTTGGGAACACATCTCGAAGGCAAATATTATCCAACCAGGTTTCATTCCAAAAAGATGTATTCGAACCATCTTTTACCTGACGAGATAGAGACTCCTTGAACCAATTACCACCCACATCTTCCATTGCCTTTACTATATCCCTCCACCGCCCTTTAAGTTTGTTACAATTTGCCAAAAACTTCTAAAAATCCCCAAACGAGGGGTCAATTCCCAACCTTTCGGTGATCAAATTGGCCCACCATACCTTTTTATCTTTCATGGTCTTCCAAATCCACTTGCATAGAAGAGCCTTATTCTGTAGTTCCAAATCTTTTACGCCTAGGCCCCCTGCTTCCTTTGGCTGACAGATTGTAGACCAACTCACCCACGCAGTAGTCATGAATCTAACTTCTTAAAAGAAAGTAGTAATACCCTTTTCAATGGCTACTTTCGAAATTCATAACTTGTTGGCGTCACATCTGATATGTCTGCTTTATTATTTTGCAACTGTTGGGTCTACTGGCCGACTTCTGGTATGATCTCCAGAAACTCGAGTAAATTCAGCTTTTAATGCCCATGTCTTGAAAGCATCTGAGCTAATGAATCCTCAGCAACTGATATATTCCACTCGTTTAGCTGATATATGTGATCTTCGTTTGCATTTCTGTCGATCAGAATAGGCATCCTTTTTGTGCTCTTAATTTGTTTTTCTTCTTGCTGAAAGAGAAATGACAAGGTATAGTGTTATTCTCACCAAGCTTCACATTGTTTGAGCTGATTTAAGTAAGACTAAGAGAGGCTACTATTAATTTTTTACTTTGAAGAAATGTGTTGAGCTGAACTTTCTGTATGCATGACTACTTTAAACTGGTTTTGCTAATTGAAATCTTCGACACCAATGCAAATTATCGATTATGTGTCAATTTGATGGTCTTAGTCCTTATTCTACGTATATTCTGCGAATTCACATACTACTTGATTGTCTTGCCAGGTGCTTCTGGCATGAGGCGTGCTCTACATTTTTTACAATTCACTGCAATTTACTTTTATTAGATTAAATTTCAGATTTTTGCGTAGTAATACCTCATGACATCTTATGAGGTGAAATTCTTTGTTTTATAATAATCAATAATAAAACAGTGTCTCAAATAGTTCCTCATGATATATTTAGTTGACTTTTATTTCCAAGTTTCTGAAGGCATACTGTCACACCCCAATTTTCATAATAAAGAAATTCCCATTTTATTTCATAAATAGAATTAAGTAGGGCGTGATAAAATGCTTTTAGTTATTGAAAAATAAATAAATGAGTATCCTAAGATAAATGATTTAAAAAAAATAGGGGACAAGTCTCATAAGTTTCATTAATCTTTAAACTAAGGCAAATATAAGAAACTCATTAAGGATTTAGTCCTATAAGTTCTTACTATTTTATTTTAAGAAGAATAATTAGCAAAAAGCATTTAAGGAAAAGGACTACAAGTTTATTTCCAAATTTATAACAAATAAATTCATAACTTACGGGACTAATCAGTCAAATTAAAAAAATAATAATAAATAAATAAATAAATAAAACCTATTATGTAAAAAAAATAACAATAATGTAATTTTAGCAGAATGAAGGAAAATTTTATAAGAATAGATTCTATAAGTTTAAGCAAAATTTTGCAGTATAATTTAAAACCTCAACTTGGCCCACAAATCAATTTGAAATTTTATTTATTTAAATGAAAATGCCAATTCAGTTTTAAGTGAGAGACCCAGGTTCGATTCCCATTGGGATCGAATTAGGAGAGGTGATACAAGGAGGCTTGGAGAAGGGGAAGTAAGGAGACTTGGTGTATATTAGCTACTAACCGGACTAACAACTAACATTTACCGATAAAAAAAAAGTTTTAATGTACTGAATAACCAATTATTAATTAAAACTTAACTAAAGAAATAAGGCATCCACTATACTACACATACACACAATCTGCCGTATATAACCATAATAAAGGAAATAAAAAAAATCTGCTATAAATCTCTAAATGCGTATAAGATATATGAATATTTTATTTTATTTTAAATGATCCTACAAGAATAACTCTAACAGGAGCCATATTCTTCACATACCGTATCTACCCGAAATCACAAAAATAATTCAACCACAACCCGACATGCGACCGACTCAAAGGACAACGCAAAAGTCTCGCATTCGAAACTCGACTTCAATCAGTTTATTCCCTATGGCAAAATCATGAGAAGAACCCGACAGACAATTCATACAATTCATCACATTGTTTCCACCAACTGTGCATAATATTTTACTCCACCATTTTATACCACATCCCAATTGCAATATATAGGAGAACAAATTTTTAAGAAAAGGAGACAACCCAAAATTTTGTCTCATTTTGCAAATCCAACAGTAACCAAAATATGAAAATTTTGACAGTCAATAACATATGATACTAATTTATTGTAAGTAATCCCAAATGATTGCAAATTCCCATCATATGATACCAACACGAAACTTGCTTGTAATAAGTAAACCAACAAAATCTCAAATTAAAGTTGTCAAGCCATGAATAAAATGAAAGAAGCACAGGGACTGCAAACTTATTAAAATTTTTCATATAGTCTCCTCTTGCTCGACACATCCCCGTTCGTACGCTAGCGCCTCGCTTTAATCTGAAAGGAAGATAGATTGTTTGGGGTGAGCAACAAGCTCAGTGAAAACTTTCCTCATGCTTATACATGTAAAATTAATTCATATACAATAATTTAAATTCACTTACGAAACATTCCTGGCATATTGATAAGGCAAATTATTAGTCCTTTATCCATGACTTATAAGATACGACATCGATTCGTTACCTGTGATAATAGCAAGGCACCACAATAGTCCCAACTCGTATTGCACATATGATTCACATAATCCAATTTCAGATCACAACAAGATAATGATAATTCAGTTACAATAAACTATCACACATGAAGTATTTCACATATACAAGATGTGAGAAATCCCCACCTTTCAACCAAGTAAGAGTCTTAGATTCGTGAAGAACAAGATCCTCCAAGACCTAAAATCATATACTTTATGTTACTACTCATTACTTAATACGATAATGAAATTCAAAGAGAAAATAAGGGAAAAGGATCGGTGGAAGTTAAAGGATAAAGGAAAGAGATGAAGGCACGGTTACCCTTTTCTCTTCATATGAGTGCAGCCGTGTAGAAAAATAAAAAGATTGGATGTGTGATCGTTTGGTGATGCTTGGGTTTTAAAGTGAAGAGGCTGTGATCAAAAGCCCTAAAAGAAATAACGCGTACAATGCCAAATCTTTCCTTAGTTAGGGAAATAAATTTGGGAGTGATTGCAAGAAAAATATTTCTTTGAGATTAGACGAGATTTGATGATTTTTTGGATAGGAAGAGATTTGCTTAATCAAGGTAAGAGTAAAAAATAATGATTTTTCTCTTCAATGTTTACGCGGTTGCTAGCAATTGAGTGGGCTGGGTAAGTTTCATGCTTGTATTGGACCTCTCAGGAGTTGGGCCTCACATAATTCATGTATAATATTTTATGGGCTGTTACATCCTACCCTTCTAATAAAAATTTTGTCCTCGAAATTCTATCATAGTATAAATGTCTTACCCGTAATGAAAGAAGGGTATCTTGCTTATATTTCATCTTCTCTTTCCCATGTGGCCTCATCTTCCGTGTGTCGACTCCATTGCACTTATTGAACGACACGTCATGGTTTCGAATCTTTTGGACCTTTCGCTCCAAGACTTCCATAGGTTCTTCTACATATGTTAAGTCTTTGCCAATTTCCATTGTCGAGAAATTTACCACGTGGCTGGGATCATGAACATATTTTCTTAATATTGAAATGTGGAAAACATTATGAACTGAGGATAGCTCGGGTGGTAAAGCCAAACGATAGGCTAGATCCCCAACTCGTTCGAGAATTTCAAATGGTCCAACATAACGGGGCCCTAGCTTCCCTCTTCTTCCGAATCGAATGACACCCTTCGTGGGAGCCATTTTTAAAAATACATGGTCTCCGACTTCAAAATACAAGTCTCTTTTCCTTTGATCAACGTAAGACTTTTGTCTATCTTGGGTAGACTTGATTCTTTCTCGAATGACTTAATCTTCTCCACTACTTCTTCTATCATTTTGGGGCCTAGGACAGCCCTCTCACCCACATCATCCCAATACAAGGGTGATCTACACTTCCTCCCGTAAAACGCCTTATAAGGGGCCATCTTGATAGTTGCTTGATAGCTATTGTTGTAGGCAAATTCGACTAGAGGTAGAAACTTTTCCCATGCCTCATCAAAGTCGAGTGTGCATGCTCTTAACATATCTTCCAAAATTTGGATTGTTCTTTCAGATTGTCCATCGGTTTGCGGGTGATAGGCGGTGCTGAAATTTAATCTTGTTCCCATGGCCTTGTGTAGACTTTCCCAAAATCTTGAAGTAAAGCGCGTGTCTCTATCAGACACTACAGAAATTGGTACGCCGTGAAGCTTCACTATCTCTTGAATGTACAACTGAGCAAACTGCTCCATCTTGAATGTCATCTTCACGGGTAAGAAGTGAGCCGATTTAGTCAATCGATCAACGATGACCCAGATGTCATGATTTCCCTTTGAGGACCTTGGCAAACCCTCGACGAAATCCATGGCAATTTGCTCCCATTTCCACTCAGGAATCTCGAGTGGTTTAAGCTTTCCAACTGGTCGTTGGTGTTCAATCTTAACTTGTTGGCAAGTTAAACATCTTTCTATAAAGTATCCAATATCTCGCTTCATACTCCTCCACCAAAATCTTTCTTTCAAATCTTGATATATCTTCGTTCCTCCTGGGTGAGCGGTGTATGGTGCTCCATGCACTTCGCCTAAAATCTTCTCTCTTAATTCTTCCACCATTGGAACACATATTCTTCCATTGAGTGTCAACACTCCCTCATCATCCACTTTGAAGCCATTGTATTCGCCTCCTCGTGCCTTCTTCTTCATTCCTTGCAAAAAGTGATCTTGCTCTTGAGCTTCCTTTATTTCCATTTTTACAGTTGGTTGAACCTCTAACGATGCAATGATCGCTCTTGTGTTGGAGGGTGATGTCACCAACTCGATTTGCATCTTGGCGAATTCCTTGATTAACTCATCTTGCTTAATATGCAAACTATTGAGTTCCATTTTGGTTTTTCGACTCAAGGCATCGGCTACTACATTAGCCTTGCCTGGATGGTATTCAATTGAGCAATCATAATCCTTCACCAATTCTAACCATCGCCTTTGTCTCATGTTGAACTCCTTCTGAGTGAAAAGGTACTTCAAGCTTTTTTGGTCCGTGAAGATTATACATTTTTCTCCATAAAGGTAGTGTCGCCAAATCTTCAAGGCATGAACTACGGCTGCTAATTCCAAGTCATGAGTAGGATAGTTCACCTCATGTGGTCTTAGTAGTCTTGAAGCATAAGCGATAACCTTCCCATGTTGCATCAATACACACCCAGCCCTTGTTTCGATGCATCACTGTAGACTGTGAATTCTTCATTTGGGTTAGGTATTGTTAAGACTGGTGCGGTAGTCAGGTCATGTTTTAACCTTTGGAAACTCTCTTCACACTTCTCAGACCAGACAAACTTTTCTCCTTTGCGAGTCAAACGTGTCATTGGACCGGCTATCTTCGAGAATCCTTCAATGAATCTCCGATAGTAGCCTGCTAATCCTAAGAAAATACGTACTTCTTGAGCATTTGTAGGCATCTTCCATTGATTCACAGCTTCAATCTTTGAGGGATCTACTTCAATCCCTCGTGAGGTCACCACATGTCCAAGGAATGTGACTTGATTCAACCAAAACTCGCACTTCTTAAACTTTGCGTAGAGCTTCTCCTTTCAAAGTGTCTCGAACACTATCCTCAAATGCTCTTCATGTTGTGCTTCGTCCTTCGAGTACACCAAAATGTCATCAATAAAGACCATGACAAATTGATCAAGATATGGATGGAAAACTCGGTTCATCAAATCCATAAACACAGCAGGGGCGTTACTCAACCCAAAAGGCATTACAATGAACTCGTAGTGCCCATAGCGAGTTCTAAAGGCAGTCTTGGAAATATCTGACTCTTTTACTCTCAATTGATGGTATCCGGACCTCAAGTCAATCTTGGAGAATGTGCTAGCTCCTTCCAGTTGATCAAACAAATCCTCTATTCAGGGCAAAGGATACTTGTTCTTCACTGTCAAGCGATTAAGCTCTCGATAGTCAATGCACATCCTCATCGATCCATCTTTCTTCTTGACAAAAAGGACTGGCGCTCCCCATGGTGATACGCTTGGACGGATGAAACCCAAGTGTAAGAGCTCTTGTAGTTGAACCTTTAATTCTTGTAGTTCCATGGGCGCCATTCGGTATGGAGCTTTGGATACTGGAGCTGATCCAGGTAGCAAATCTATTGAAAATTTAACTTGAAGGTTTGGAGGTACTCCTGGTAAATCCTCCGGAAAAACATCGAGATAGTCACGTACCACAGGTATGTCGTTAGGTGATATCTGCGTAGTCTTGTTGTCCTTAATATTGACTAGAAACCCTTGGCAAGACTTCTTCCTTAGCATCTTTGCGGCCTTTGCAGCTGATAAAACTCTTGGTATAACGCCACTCTTGATCTTGTGGACGATTTCTCTTTCGGATCTTGGTTCTCTCAGGACCACTTCCCGTTCCTTGCACTTGATGCTGGCTTGATGATAAGTAAGCCAATCCATTCCTAATATCATATCGAATCCGTGCATATCCAAAACGTATGGCTTGACACTAAAATCTACTCCTTCAATGCATATATCTAGTTCTTCTACCAAGGAGTGCGCAATAGTTCTCCCTCCCGATGGTAAACTAATCTCAAGAGGTTCATCACTCTTGATTTGTTTACAATGAGTCTTACGGCAATACTTTGCAGAAATAAAAGAATGCGACGCACCAGTGTCAAATAAAGTGAAAGCTTGGGATTTACCCATTGATAAAGTACATGTCATAACATCAGGGTCTTTGCTTCCCTTAGCTTGATCCATAGCGAACACTCTTCCTTGCCCTCCAGTGGTTTGCCTCACATTTCGTCCCGCAGGCGGTCCCCTTCTGTCAGGCCTGTAGTTCGATGGCTTTGGGCAATCCTGGGCTCTATGACCAGTTTCATGACACCGAAAACATCTACCCTGTCCTCTGAGGTATTCACCATAGTGGTTCTTTCCGCACTGTGAGCAAAGCCATTTGCAGCCGGATTGTTGTTCGGCCTTGTCTGCCTGTTGCGGTTGTTGTTCCTTCCTTGGCTAGAACATTCCCATTTCCTCTTATTGGGGTTCTCCATCTGCTTGTTGTTGTCTCGCCCCTTTAGCATGCAAGCTTCGATCTTTTGTGCTCTCATACACGTATCAGCGTAATTCATATCGGGCAATGTGGACAGTTTCTCTTGTATGTCCTGGTGCAGTCCACCCAGGAACTTCTTTGCCCGTTTTTCTTCAGTGTCTACCAATTGTGGAGCGGATCGGCGTAGTTGATTGAACCGCCGCTCGTACTCGATCACCGTTATACTTCCTTGCTTGAGATTATAAAACTCACTTTCCATCTTTTCCTGGTGAGCTTGAGGGTAGTAGTTTGCGTTCACGATTGCCTTGAACTCATCCCAAGTGATTGCTTTTCTGTTTTCGTTTGGCCTCATGGCCCAATAAGCGTCCCACCAATGGTCTGCGTCCTCAGCCAGTTGGTTGGAAGCGCAGAGCACCCGCTGTTCATCGTTGCATTTTAGTAGGCGGAAAGTTCTCTTGAGTGATCGAATCCATTTCTCCATGTATTCAGGTCCTTCATTACCATTGAAGACAGGTCGGTGGTTAGCACGAAAGTCATGCACTACCTTTGTGTGAGCATCGGGGTCAGCATTTGGGGCATTTTGAACATTTTGTGCGTCTCTTCGGGGAGGCATCCTTCAATTTTCAATGCAAATTTTTTTTTAGTACTTTATTAGATAGAATCTATAATTAAAATAATATTGGATATCATCACATTGTTCGGGCAACAAATACATTATAGAGGCACATAATTTAAAATAATAAAATTCATATTCATCATTAAGAGAATAATTATTTTCAAATACATAAATCATAAATCAATTAATAAATAATGAAATTAAAGGTTTTGTCCCTAGCATACAGGATATTTATTTTAAATTTTCAAAATGGGATATCAAAACCAGCATTTGCATAATTCACTTATTTATCATCTTCTCCCATATCTTCCTCGGGGTCTTCTTCTTCGAAATCCCCATTGTTGAGTACAGGTCCAACCTCTGCATAGTAGTCCTCGTGCATTATCTCTCCCCATTGTATCAAAGGTCCTTCAGGTGGTACCAAGCGAACTACTCTCTCAAATAAACATAAGGTGAAGTGAGCATAGCTTGTTTGGGGAACAGCGGAATCAATAGTGTATCGTAAGCCACTCCGGAAAATTGGGTTGGTAATGTCCTTCCAAGCCCATGGCAGCCTGTCGTTCAGCTTCAGACAAGCCCAGTAGTCGGTAATTCCCTCACCAACATCCTTGACTTGTCTCCATAATTGTAGCATGTAAGCAATGTGGGTAGATAAGTCGTGTTGGACATCACGATAATAGTTTCGATAAGCTTGTTGTAGTTGTAGGCCATTCATCTAACGTAAAAATTCTTCTACTTGTCATATTGTTTTGCATAAAAAAAAATATTTCTAACCCCATAATAAATCATAAAATTTCATATAATCCATACAGCTCACATATAATCATGACTTGCATTTAAATTTCACATGTAATCCAATTAAGAAATTTAATACTTCCGTACCTTGATTGTAGCGGGCGTCGTACTCGGTGGATGCGTGGCAAGAGACTTTTTTTTAAAAAATTTTATTCAATTACATCATGTAAACCAATTAATTCATATATGTTGAATTAAATGAAAACTTTTTAACAAGTATGCAGAACCGCACACCTGCTCTGATACCAATCTGTCACACCCCAATTTACATAATAAATAAATTCCCATTTTATTTCATAAATAGAACATTAAGTAGGGCGTGATAAAATGCTTTTAGTTATTGAAAAATAAATAAATGAGTATCCTAAGATAAAGGATTTAAAAAAATAGGGGACAAGCCCCATAAGTTTCATTAATCTTTAAACTAAGGCAAATATAAGAAACCCATTAAGGATTTAGTCCTATAAGTTCTTTCTATTTTATTTTAAGAAGAATAATTAGCAAAAAGCATTTAAGGAAAAGGACTACAAGTTTATTTCCAAATTTATAACAAATAAATTCATAACTTACGGGACTAATCAATCAAATTAAAATAATAATAATAAATAAATAAAACCTATTATGCAAAAAAAATAACAATAATGTAATTTTAGCAGAATGAAGGAAAATTTTATAAGAATAGATTCTATAAGTTTAAGCAAATTTTTGCAGTATAATTTAAAACCTCAACTTGGCCCACAAATCAATTTGAAATTTTATTTATTTAAATAAAAATGCCAATTCAGTTTTAAGTGAGAGACCCAGGTTCGATTCCCATTGGGATCGAATTAGGAGAGGTGATACAAGGAGGCTTGGAGAAGGGGAAGTAAGGAGACTTGGTGTATATTAGCTACTAACCGGACTAACAACTAACATTTACCGATTAAAAAAAAGTTTTAATGTACTGAATAACCAATTATTAATTAAAACTTAACTAAAGAAATAAGGCATCCACTATACTACACATACACACAATCTGCCGTATATAACCATAATAAAGGAAATAAAAAAAATCTGCTATAAATCTCTAAATGCGTATAAGATATATGAATATTTTATTTTATTTTAAATGATCCTACAAGAATAACTCTAACAGGAGCCATCTTCTTCACATACCGTATCTACCCGAAATCACAAAAATAATTCAACCACAACCTGACATGCGACCGACTCAAAGGACAACACAAAAGTCTCGCATTCGATACTCGACTTCAATCAGTTTATTCCCTATGGCAAAATCACGAGAAGAACCCGAAAGACAATTCATACAATTCATCACATTGTTTCCACCAACTGTGCATAATATTTTACTCCACCATTTTATACCACATCCCAATTGCAATATATAGGAGAACAAATTTTTAAGAAAAGGAGACAACCCAAAATTTTGTCTCATTTTGCAAATCCAACAGTAACCAAAATATGAAAATTTTGACAGTCAATAACATATGATACTAATTTATTGCAAGTAATCCCAAATGACTGCAAATTCCCATCATACGATACCAACACGAAACTTGCTTGTAATAAGTAAACCAACAAAATCTCAAATTAAAGTTGTCAAGCCATGAATAAAATGAAAGAAGCACAAGGACTGCAAACTTATTAAAAATTTTCATATAGTCTCCTCTTGCTCGACACATCCCCGTTCGTACGCTAGCGCCTCGCTTTAATCTGAAAGGAAGGTAGATTGTTTGGGGTGAGCAACAAGCTCAGTGAAAACTTTCCTTATGCTTATACATGTAAAAATAATTCATATACAATAATTTAAATTCACTTACGAAACATTCCTGACATATTGATAAGGCACATTTTTAGTCCTTTATCCATGACTTATAAGATACGACATCGATTCGTTACTCGTGATAATAGCAAGGCACCACAATAGTCCCAACTCGTATTGCACATATGATTCACATAATCCAATTCCAGATCACAACAAGATGATGATAATATTTCAGTTACAATAAACTTTCACACATGAAGTATTTCACATATACAAGATGAGAGAAATCCCCACCTTTCAACCAAGTAAGAGTCTTAGATTCGTGTAGAACAAGATCCTTCAAGACCTAAAATCATATACTTTATGTTACTACTCAATACTTAATACGATAATGAAATTCAAAGAGAAAATAAGGGGAAAAGGATCGGTGGAAGTTAATGGATAAAGGAAAGAGATGAAGGCACTGTTACCCTTCTCTCTTCATATGAGTGCGGCCGTGTAGAAAAATAAAAAGATTGGATGTGTGATCGTTTGGTGATGCTTGGGTTTTAAAGTGAAGAGGCTGTGATCAAAAGCCCTAAAAGAAATAACGCGTACAATGCCAAATCTTTCCTTAGTGAGGAAATAAATTTGGGAGTGATTACAAGAAAAATATTTCTTTGAGATTAGACTAGATTTGATGATTTTTTGGACAGGAAGAGATTTGCTTAATCAAGGTAAGAGTATAAAATTATGATTTTTCTCTTCCACGTTTATGCGGTTGCTAGCAATTGAGTGGGCTGGGTAAGTTTCATGCTTGTATTGGGCCTCTCAGGAGTTGGGCCTCACATAATTCATGTATAATATTTTATGGGCTGTTACACATACCTGACTCGGTTGCTACTGATATCACTTGTTGTTCTATCGATAATTGTGTTTTGATTATGTTTAGAAAGATTGTGTTCCACCAGTCTTTAATTGCTCATTTCTCAGATACCTCAGATGATCGTCGAGGAGAAATTTTAGAATAATTTCTTGCCTTGGCTTTCTTTTTGGAACTAAGAGATACAGGTAAGAACATCTTTAGTAGGAACACTTCACTCTCCATGCTCTCAGTTGTGTATATTTTCTTAGTCTTGGTGTTGGGAGCGCTCTGTGGCTCCACTTTTTTAATTTCTTCTGCCAACACTACCTGCTTCTCTGCATCATCTTCAGCATTTCGCTACCATCCACCATATCTTTTAGTGACAGTTCATACGAAGATTCGGGTACGCTGTTGATCATCTCAATGCGCTCCCTTCTACAGTTATGATTGCCCTCAGCCTTGGTCGTGATGTTGGGGATGGACAGCTATAATGGTGGTCCTGTGGCAGCAAAGTTCGTCTGAAATCAACTGGTGGTTTCTTCCACAGTGGGGGAGAACAGTCTCCGATTCGATCTTCATCATGACACGAAACTTCAAAATCGCCCTCGCCCTTGTTGCCGTAGCTACGCCGATAAGTTGGTAACTTCTCTTCCCAAAATTTGAAATCACTTGATCTTCCCATCACCCAAAAATGTTAACAGAAAGTTTGGGTCATTATTTCATTGGTTTGTTGGAATTAAATGGTTGGAGGGATATGTATAGGTTTGTGGACGGGTGTAGGAATTGGGGAGTTGGATGAATAAAAGGTGATAGAAGGAGTTTTGAATGAAAGAACAAGGTTTGGAATAAAACACACTTTATTAAACATTTGGTTGGGTACATCTTCAAAATGATACTCCACCACCTATTTATACTACACAATGGTGGATTCTCAAGTATTCTAGATGATTCTACATTAATTTAATCCTAATATTCTAGATCATTCTTCTAATTAATTAATAGATTCTTCCACCTTCTAGTTTATTCTACACAATCTCAAACCTTATAGCATATCATACATTATTCTTGAAACTTCTATAATTCTCTAAATCAAGTTTATTATTTCTAACACCCCCTCTTAACTTGATTTTGCATTCCAAGCATACTTCGAAGTCTTGCGAACTCTTCATACTTGAGCGGCTTCATGAAAATGTCAGCTACTTGATCTTGTGATTTCATGTACTCCACTTGAACTTCTTTCTTTGCAATGCATTCTCTGATGTAGTGGAAGCAAGTGTCTATGTGCTTGCTCCGATTATGAAATACCGGATTCTTCGCCAATGCAATCGCCGACTTGTTGTCCACATAAATCCTCGTAGGATTCTCTTGTGACCATCCGAGCTCCCATAACAAACTCCTGAGCCATATAGCATGGCAAACACTAGATGTGGCTGCTACATACTCGGCTTCACATGTAGATAATGTGACTATTGGTTGCTTCTTCGACATCCAAGTGAAAGCGGTGTCTCATATGAAGAACATAAATCCACTTGTACTTTTCGATCATCACCATCTCCAGCCCAGTCGCTATCACTATATCCCACAAGCTTATAGTTATTAGTATTTGAATAAAGTAGGCCATAGTTGAGCGTACCTTTGAGATATCGAAGGATTCTCTTTGCCGCCTTCGAGTGCGTTATGGTTGGATTCTCTAAAAATCTACTCACAAGCCCTGTTGTGTAGAGAATGTCTGACCTCGTACAAGTTAAGTACCTTAGGCTTCCAACCAAACTTTTAAAGAGCGTCGGATCCACTTTTTCTCCATCTTCATGCTTGGATAGTTTGCTTCCACACTCCACTGGGGTGTTGATTGCCTTGCAATCTTCCATTTTGAACTTCTTGAGGATCTCCTTCGTATAACCTTCTTGTGTGATGAAGATTCCTTCCTCAAGCTGCTTAACTTCAACTCCAAGATAATATTCCATGAGCCCAATATCCGTCATCTCAAATTCCTTAGTCATGGCCTTTTTGAACTCTTCGAACATTTTTGTGTTGCTTCATGTGAATATAAGATCATCCACATACAAGCACACAATTAAGACATCATCACCTTTGACTTTAACGTAGAGGGCATATTCATGTGGGCACTTGGTGAAACCATTCTCCTCCAGGTACTTGTCAATCCTGCTATTAAACGCCCTTGGTGCTTGTTTTAATCCATATAGGGCCTTCTTCAACTTCAACACTTTTTCTTCTTACCCTTTCACCTCGTAGCCTAGTGGTTGCTTGATGTAGACTTTTTTTTATCAAGAATACCATTCAAGAAGGCTGACTTCACGTCCATCTGATAGATTTTCCATCTGTTTTGGGCTGCAAGAGAAATAATTAGTCTGATAGATTCTAGTCGGGCGACAGGAGCGAATACCTCGTCATAGTCAATTCCGGCTCTTTGACTATATCCTTTAACGACAAGCCTTGCTTTGTATCTCTCTATTTCACCTTTAGAGTTCTTCTTTGCTTTACACACCTACTTAACTCCAATGGCCTTGTGATCCTTTGGCAATATTGCAAGCTCCCACGTATCATTCTTCTCAATGGTCTTAATTTCCTCGTCCATTGCATCTCTGCATCTCTTGCTTTGTGTAGCCTCCTCAACAGTTACTGGCTCGCAATCAGCAAATAAACAAAGTAAGGTGAGATCTTCTAACCTTTCAGTCTCGTCGTAGATCTCATGCAGGCTCCTCACTCTTGATGTGCTCCTTTCATTTAAGAAAGATGGTGGCGAGTCTCCAACTTCTCTTACCGGTGAAGCGGGTGGAGTCACTGTCTCTTCACCTTAACCTGCTTGCTCGATGTCCTCTTCATCTTCAAATTGTGGAGTTACAATGTTGTGATCATTGATGTTGGAATCGAAATCTAAAGCACTTTCTTCATCGAACTCCACATCTCGACTTATCACACTCTTCTTTGTGAGGGGATTATATAACTTGTAACCTTTAGAGTTAGAGTCATACCCTATGAATATGTATGGCTCACTCTTGTCGTCGAGCTTTCTTCTTGTCTCGTCTGCCACGTGAACATATGTTTTGCTCCCGAATACTCTTAGATAAGCGATTCCGGGCGTTCTCCTACTCCATGCTTCTTGTGGAGTCTTTTCCCATACACTCCGAGTTGGAGAACGATTGGACAGGTACACTGTGCATGCCATTGCTTCTGCCCAAAATTCTTTTGGAAGATTCTTTGTCTTCAACATGCTGCGTGCCATCTCCACTATGGTTCTATTCTTCCTCTCTGTTACGTCATTTTGTTGGGGAGATCTTGGAACAGTGAGAGGCCTCCGGATCCCATTTGCTTCGCAATACACCATGAATTCCTTGGATGTGAATTCACCACCTCGATCGGTTCTCATGGATTTGATTTCTAGCCCGCTCTCCTTTTCAACGGCAACTTTAAATTTCTTGAAGGCTTCAAATACTTCTGACTTCTGCTTCAAGAAATACACCCATGTTTTTCTAGAAAAATCATCAATGAAGAGTAAGAAATAATTATTGTTACCAAGAGAACTCGGCTTGATCGGTCCACAAACATCGGCATGGATTAACTCCAATGGCTTCTTTGCTCGTGAGGTTGACTCCTTTGGGAATGGCCTTCTAGTTTGCTTCCCAAGTATACATCCTTCACATAATTGGTCGGGATGCTTGTGGATGGTAATCCTCTTACCATTTCCTTCCTTGATAACAACTCCAATCCTCCAAAATTTAAGTGCCCAAACCGTAGGTGCCACAACCAAGACTTATCCTTAAAGCAAGCTTTAAGGCATTTTGCCACATCGTTCCAAATATT
This sequence comes from Pogostemon cablin, assembly GCA_023678885.1. Lineage (NCBI taxonomy): Eukaryota > Viridiplantae > Streptophyta > Magnoliopsida > Lamiales > Lamiaceae > Pogostemon > Pogostemon cablin. The sequence goes on along the minus strand of CM042961.1, from coordinate 37,151,122 downwards.
TAGTAGAAACATTCTATTTTTCGACATTGGCACCTTCACTATCAAATTATTTTCCTTATCTCTTATTGAAAGGTTATAATCCTTCATGTGAATATCATAACCTTTCTTTAAGAGTTGTCCCAAACTCAAAATATTATTTTTCATGTTGGGCACATAATAAACATTCGAGATAAAATCATGACCTCTATTTTTTAAGCGAATCAATATTTTCCCTTTTCCTTTCACCGGAATTTTAGATTCATCACCAAATGAGACATTGCCACTTACCGATTCATCCAGCTCCACGAACATGCTCCTTTTGCCACACATGTAGTTGCTCGCTCCCATATCGAGGTACCAAGTATCATCTTGTCTTTCATTTTCTCCTTTGTACGCCAAGAGCACACTTGCAGTTTCTTCGTTCTTGCTCTCAACGAAGTTGGCCTTCTCTTGAACCTTTTGTTTTGCTTTCCAACAATCGGAAGCATAATGCCCAAATCTATCACAATTGTAGCATTTTATAGAAGAATTATCGTACCTCGATTTTTGGTTGCTCCTTCCTCGACCAAATTCTTTTCTCTCTCCATGATTTCCATAGCTTCCTCGTCCACGTCCATGTCCACGGCCTCGATCTTGTCTTTGGCCACGACTTTGACCACTACTTGGGCCTTCATCTTTCTCCTTTGCACTCACTTGCAATTTTAATAATTGCTCCACCATATCTTGTTTTCTTTTTTGTTTCTCTTCATAAGCTTGTAATGACCCCATCAAGAGATCAATTGTCATCTCCTCCAAATTTTTAGTCTCTTCAATAGTCACCACAATATGATCAAATTTGGGAGTCAACGAACGTAATATTTTCTCCATTATTCTAACATCCTCCAATTTTTCACCATTTCTTTTCATTTGATTAGAGACCGCCAAAACTCTTGTAAAATAGTCCGAAATAGATTCGGATTCCTTCATATGTAGAGACTCAAATTCACCTCTTAAAGTTTGAAAGCGTACCTTTTTAACTTGATCGGCTCCTTTGCATGACACTTGGAGCTTGTCCCATGCTTCCTTGGCGGTTGTCGCACTCGAGATTTTCTCGAAATCATCATCTCCCAAAGTTTGGTAGATGAGGAAGAGAGCATTCTTGTCCCTTCTTCTTGAATCTCTCAACTTATCCTTTAGTTGTTGAGATAGTGTCACCTCGTCTTCCGGTTGCTCGTACCCATTCTCTACAATCCCCCAAACATCATGAGCTCCTAGGAGTGCCTTCATCTTGATACTCCAATTATCAAAGTTGCTCTTGTTGAGCAACGGGACTTGAAAGGATTGAAGGTTGTTAGCCATCTCTCACAAGAGGATCTTAAGAATTAAAAGGTTGGAGGGATATGTATAGGTTTGTGGACGGGTGTAGGGATTGGGGAGTTGGATGAATAAAAGGTGATAGAAGGAGTTTTGAATGAAAGAACAAGGTTTGGAATAAAACACACTTTATTAAACTTTTGGTTGGGTACATCTTCAAAATGATACACCACCACCTATTTATACTACACAATGGTGGATTCTCAAGTATTCTAAATGATTCTACATTAATTTAATCCTAATAGTCTAGATAATTCATCTATTTAATCATGTAATACCCACCTTATATATGTATATATATAAATATTTTTATTATTATTATTATTATTTATTATTATTATTATTACTATTATTATTATTATTATTATTATTGTTATTATTATTATTATTACACATATATGTAAGCACATATGTAAGTCATATAGGATTGGTTCAGATTGCTTTTAAACCTTTAACCTTAAAAGGTTTACCAGAAAGCTTTATAGCAGCTTTAAGAGATGGTAGAAATCTTAATTGGAGACAATCTTTAATGGGTATTATACAATCCAGTTTGACCAATGGTCCAGTATACTTTAATGTATATCCGAATTTGCAATTATCATTATCTGATGTTAATATACTAGATGCATTAACATTAAATGTTAAAACTAATGGATATAATTATCTTCCTGGAACAGAGACTATTTGTGTCTGTTATAGGATATATTATAAACCATTAGTCACATTAAATCCTCATTGTAAAATGATGGATTATAAAAATGAGACTATTATTATTGAAACTAATTTCAACAGGTCTAATATTATGACCAGAAGACCTATAAGATGGGAAGAGATAGAATTTCCAGAAAATTGGAAAATTGAACAAGCTGTACCAGTTCAAACACAAGTACAGGATCATAATAATATTTTAAATATTATACAGAGTTCAGAAGGAACTGTTAATATACAGTTTGAACCTTATAAAATACAAAAAAGTATTTCAATGAGAAATTATATTTCTCCAATTGATTATATGGTGGAAACACCTAGAGCTTCTACTTCTCAATTAAGAGAAACTAGAGCTTATACATCTCAAATAGAAGATGAAAAATATACAGATGAGATGGAATCTGTAATAGGATTAAATCCTGAAATAAAGAAATTATACAAAAATAAAAACAATATCATTAAGGAATCAAATAGGATGGAACCGACAATGTCGGAAATGTATGAATCTATATAATTTATGGATTTTGAAGAAATAATAGATTTCAGTCCTGGTTCTAAAGCCAGAAAGATTATTTCGGAAGAATTTAAAAGTGAAGGTTATACACCTTTCAGAGATTGGTTTTTTGATAATTTTACTAATAATGAAATTAGTAAATTTCAAAATGAGTTTTATAAAACTTGTGAAAAGAAAAATATGATAATACCATTTGCAGCATGGTTTATTGAAACATATGTTAAGAATTATATTCTTATTTTGGAAAGAAATTATACTTTGCAAAATGGTTCAGTGGTTTCAGGAAAATATCCCCCACAGCAACCATTTAAAATTAATGATTTAAATTTCTTAGCATTTGCTAAATTAATTGAAGATGATACACTTCAAGTTACATGTAAACATATTAATAATATGTTTAAAAGTCAGAATTATACTAATTTATCGTTAGTAATAATGGGTGAACAAATTCAATCTATTAATGATAAATTGGATTTGATTATTACTAAAATAAATAACAAATCTCTTGATAAGGGAAAAGAAGTTGTTGAAAATAAGGAAAAAACTTCTACATCAGAAGTTTCTAATATTCCTATAAAAAAGGAAATATTTCCTAGTTTTCAACCTCCCCCAATAATTTCTAATTTTAAAACTCAACCATTATATGAGTTAGAGAAATATCTTGAAGAAAAGTTTGATAAACTTAGTATAAGAACTCTGGATAAAGAGTTGGATGATAATTTGATAGAAAACCCAGATTATAAAGGGGTTTTTCTAGATCAAATAAATAAACTCCATAATAAATGGGCAGATAAACCCATTCAAAGTAAGTTCTATTATAATAGACCTACTCCTATGGATGTATTACATGAAGAGTACACTGATACTATTGATATCAGTTATTCTGGTAATAAAATTTATGAGTGGAATATTGATGGATATTCTAATAAACAGATTTATAATACTGTTCATAGAATGTTGATGTATTCTACAATATGTAAGAATAGTCAAAATACTGACAAAACTATTGCAGCAATGATAATAGCTGGATTTACAGGCCAACTTAAAGGTTGGTGGGATAATTATTTAAATCCACATGATAGAGATAATATTTTAAATGCAAATAAGCAAGAAGATAATAAAATTATTGAAACTGCAGTTTATACATTAGCAGTGAATGTAATTGAACATTTTACAGGAAGATTTAGTGATAATAGTGATACTATTAGAACATTATTACAAAATCTACGATGTAGAACACTCTCTGATTTTAGGTGGTATAAAGATACTTTCCTAAGCAGAGTAATGGAATTACCAGAATGCAATAATACTCATTGGAAATCCAAATTTGTGGATGGATTACCGAGTTTATTTGCTGAAAGAATAAGAAAAACTATAAAGGGTAATGATATTACCATTCCTTATGAAAAATTTACATATGGAGCTCTAATAGACACTTGTATTCAAGAAGGATTGGCTTTATGTAATGAAATAAAGTTAAATCAACAATTAAAAAGACAAAGTTTCTTGGAAAAGAAACAATTGGGAGAATTTTGTCAACAATTTGGATTGGATAATCCTTCGTCCAGTAAAAATAAAAAAGAAAAGATTTATAAATCTAAACACAGGAGACATTCTCCTAAATATATTGAAAGAAAAAAGAAAAGAAGGGAAGATAATTTCCAAAAGAAAAATGAATTCCAAAAGAAAGCTTATATGAAAAGATTCAATAAGAATCAGAAAAGATACTGTACAATATGTAAAAGAAAAGGACATACCAATGAATTTTGTTGGACAAAGAAAAGAATTTCTAATTTAGAAATTCCGGATGATATAAAAAATATCATAATACAATCTTTAATAGAAAAATCTGAATCTGAAGAATCAGTATCAGAAATTTCTAGTACTTCTGAATCAGAAGATGAGATTGTAAGAAATTTAGAAAATGAAGAATTCTATGATTCAGAGGAATGTGAACCTTGTAGAGATGGATTAATATGTCCTAAAGAAATTAACAATATTGATAATAATCAATCTGAATTTTATAAGATCATGTCTCAATTTTCTAATATGAGTATAAATGTTTTAGACTCTCAAAATATTTTTGAGTTACTAAAACTAATAAAAGATCCTTTATTAAGGACCAAAATAATTGATGAATTGGGTAATGGTGCTTCGACATCTACTTCTAATAAAGAAGAAGAAAAAATAAACAATATTCTTAATAAGAATAAATCTTATAATATGTCAGAGGTAATGAACCAATTAAAAATAAAACATCAAAATAAAAGAGATATATCTCTGCCGGATATTTATAAAGAGATTAATAATCTGAAAGAAGAAATAAAATTTTTGAAAAATGAGAATTTTATTCAAGAATCTAGAATATCTAGATTAGAGAATAATACTAAAGTAGAAAATATTATTCTACCAGAAATTGAGAAAAATTTGCCTATAATAGAAAAAGATAATTTCTTATCTACTATAGAAACAGTTATATCTCAAAAATGGTATATAAAAATATCATTGTTAATTGATAATCTATATACAAAATCATTTATTGCTCTTGTTGATAGTGGAGCAGATTTAAATGTTATTCAGGAAGGATTAATTCCTACTAGATATTTTCATAAAACAAGTCATACTTTATGGCATGCTGGTGGTGATAAACTCCAAATAGAATATAAAATTCCTAAAGCTTATGTATGCATTAATAATAAATGCATTTCGCAAAGTTTTATACTTGCAAAAAATATTTCTAACCAAATTATACTTGGTACACCATTTTTAAATAATATATATCCCATAAAAAATATTGATAATAAAGGGATTATTGGTACTTTCCAAGGTAATAATATTTTCCTTGAATTTATAGTTGAACCAATTGCTAAAAAATTACATAGTCTTTATGATAATATTAAGGCTAAGCAAAATCAAATAGGATTTTTGAAACAAGAGATTAATATTGTTACTATTAATGAACAATTAAAAAATTCTAAATTACAGGATAAGATTAGTATTCTGAAAAATGAATTTTCATTAGAAATATGTAATGACCATCCCAATGCTTTTTGGGATAGGAAAAAACATATTATATTTCTTCCATATGAAGAAGATTTTGATGAAAATAATATTCCGACAAAGGCTAGACCTTGTCAAATGAATTCAGAATATTTAGAATTATGTAAAAAAGAAATAGAATCTTTATTACAAAAAAGACTGATAAGTCATTCTCAATCACCGTGGTCATGTACTGCATTTTATGTTAATAAACATTCTGAGATAGAAAGAGGTGTCCCAAGATTGGTAATAAATTATAAACCTCTTAATAAAATTTTAAAATGGATTAGACATCCAATCCCTAATAAAAAGGATTTATTAGATAGACTTTATGATGGTCTAATATTTTCAAAATTTGATTTAAAGTCAGGATATTGGCAAATCCAAATTAATAAATCTGATAGATATAAAACAGCATTTAATGTTCCAATTGGACATTATGAATGGAATGTAATGCCATTTGGGCTTAAGAATGCTCCTTCTGAATTTCAGAAGATAATGAATGATATATTTACTCCTTATAGTGAGTTTATAATTGTTTATATTGATGATATTTTGATTTATTCAAAGACTATTGAAATGCATTTTAAGCATTTACATATTTTTAAATCTTTGATTAAACAAAATGGTCTAGTAATATCTAAACCAAAAATGGATTTATTTCAAACTAGAATAAAATTTCTAGGACATTTTATTGAAAAAGGAAATATAATTCCTATTAATAGGAGTATAGATTTTGCTGAAAAATTTCCAGATATTATAACTGATAAAACTCAGTTACAAAGATTTTTAGGAAGTCTCAATTATATTGCTCCTTATTATCATAATTTAGTAAAAGATACGGCTATCTTATATGATAGATTAAAAAAGAATCCTAAACCTTGGACTGATAGTCATACTAATGCAATTAAGAAAATCAAGGATAATGTTAAAACATTACCATGCTTAATGATTAGCAACCCTAATTGGGAAAAGTTTATAGAAACAGATGCTTCTGATATAGGATTTGGGGGAATTCTTACCCAGAAAAATCCAGATAATAAACAAATGCATTTAATTAGATTCCATTCGGGAAAATGGAATAATGCACAAAAGAATTATGCTACGATTGCTAAAGAAATCCTTGCAATTGTAAAATGCGTTTTAAAATTTCAAGATGATTTATATAATCAGAAATTTACTATTGTTACTGATTGTAGTGCAGCTAAATTTATGTTTAATAAAGATTTTAAACATGATGTTTCTAAGCAAATGTTTGCTAGATGGCAGGCTCATTTAGCTCCTTTTGATTTTAATATTATTTATAAAAAAGGAGAAGATAATAATCTTCCAGATTTTCTAACCCGTGAATATTTTAATTGCAGGAATGAAACGGGGTAGTGGATCTTCCTCTCCATGGAGAGGAAGAGGAGGAAGGAGTGGGGGTTATACCCCTAATACTCCTAAAGATAAAGGAAAATCCCCTGAGATAATATCTCAACATGGGAAAAGAAAACTTGTGAACAAGAATTTGTCACAGGAATTTGAAGACATGGATACTGAAAGGAGTAATACTCCTACAGAAACTACTTTTGCTAATATAGTAGCAAACATTGATTTTAATGAAAAATATTTCAGAAAAGATCATGAAGAAATAATCTTCAAATTGGAAGATAGGGATCTCAAATGGAGTGAGGACCCATGGTTTTTAATGAATAGATATTTAGACAATAGTTCTAATGAGATGAGAACTTATAAGTCTCGTGGTTATTATGAACAAATTTTAATTAAAAGTGGAAGTTGTGATGTTAAGCATTTCACTTCTGGTAATAATGATGAAGTTTATAGCTTCAGTAAAGTTTTAATAAAGAAGATTATATCTATGGAAGAATGGGGAATTTCACCCCTAAGAGAAAAATCAATGCAGCATGATACTACTAAAGCAGTAATTAAATATAATTATTGGGATTACTGCGATGCTTTTGAAAAATTTTTAAATTATGAAAATGATAAAAAACATCATACATGGTTTATCAAAATATGTTCAAAAGTTTATAACTTTGAAATACCCAATTGGTTTATCTACTGGTGTAATTGTTATGGCCCTATACCAGAGATATTGCCAGGAGATACCCGAGAATGTTTTATAAAATGGGTAGATGTATCTCCCAAAATGATTGAAAGACAGAATTCTAAAATTGTAATAGAAGGTATAGCTTCTTGTTACTTTTTTATAGAATTTTCCATTCCATGGATACTAAAATGGAAACCGGAATTTGGTCATACTAAAACAGGTATTCCCTGTATGTATAGAACTTATCATGTAAAGTTCTGGGAAAAATTGGTGGAGATTGACCCCCAAACTGGAAGAATGAATGGTGATGAAACATTTTCTCTAATAGAGAAACAAGTTTGTTCATATGAAGAGCAATTGGAAAATACTCAATCATCCTCGCCTTTCGATTATATCATTAATAAGGCAAAAATGAGATCTGAAAATTTGACTCCTGAGCAGATGATAGCTGCATATATCAAAGAAATGAAAAAGAGTCTGATATTTCAATTTAAAAAAGATAAAGAGGACTCAATAGCATCTGAAGAAATGCAGGATGCTCAAGATCCTAATGAAGATATTAATGAAGTCAGTATAGATGATATATTTGACTCATTAAATGATACCTTGATTGATAAATTTGCATCAGGGAAAGAAGGATCTTCTTCTTCAAAGAAATCGGGAGGAAAATAGGTCCAAATCAGAATGACGTCATTGATTATGTCACAAACAGGTCTTAATCAGGATGATGTCACTGCTTACGCCATCAATAGACAAGATACTGCTCATGAATAGTATAGCAGCCGGACAGGTCACTATTCATCTACAGTAATTCACTGTAGACCTTTTGAAAAATCAGCCCCAACAGTAGATTACTGTAGCACTTTTACTGTGCATACCGAAATTTTCGGCTTTTTACTGTACAAAAACGCGGTTTCCACTGTTTGGACGCGTTTTCATTGTGTATATATAGGATTTGCAGTTTTTATTTTGGAGGCATCGATCAGAAGAACTCCCTCTTCTCTCTCTGATCATACTTGTAAGCTCATGTGTTGAGCACCCCCCCTCTTTTGTAAATTTTAAAGTTTGTATTAATTAAATCCTGCTTGCAGACTTCTGTAAGTATTTTAGTTTTATTTATTTTCTATTTTTATATTTTTAATCATGTTCATGTTTAGCCTCATAGGCTAAACTATTTATGTGTTGATCCATGACTATCTGTTATTATTAACATGGTAATAATATGATTTATGTTTAGATAAAACTGATATGATTCTAAAGGTATGATTACTTGTATTAACTGGCCTTATTTTATAATTACTGCTTAAGTATGTTTTTCCTGTTGGTCCAGTTTAGCCGATTGATAGGCGTTTTAGGACATTTTTGGAAATTGTTATTTAAGTGTAATTTGATTAATAAGATGCCGGTTAATTATTTAATCTGTAATATCCTTATGAGAATTAGTGTCAGTCGATCCTGTCATAGACCATCTATGACAGGATCGACTGACACTAATTCTCATAAGGATATTACAGATTAAATAAATAACCGGCATCTTATTAATCAAGTTCATGATATTATTCATGAAAAACTATGTGTTAATCCAAGACATATCTATAAAAAATTACCAAGGCTCTGATACCATCTATGACAGGATCGACTGACACTAATTCTCATAAGGATATTACAGATTAAATAATTAACCGGCATCTTATTAATCAAATTACACTTAAATAACAATTTCCAAAAATGTCCTAAAAATTTAAAAGTGAAGGTTATACACCTTTCAGAGATTGGTTTTTTGATAATTTTACTAATAATGAAATTAGTAAATTTCAAAATGAGTTTTATAAAACTTGTGAAAAGAAAAATATGATAATACCATTTGCAGCATGGTTTATTGAAACATATGTTAAGAATTATATTCTTATTTTGGAAAGAAATTATACTTTGCAAAATGGTTCAGTGGTTTCAGGAAAATATCCCCCACAGCAACCATTTAAAATTAATGATTTAAATTTCTTAGCATTTGCTAAATTAATTGAAGATGATACACTTCAAGTTACATGTAAACATATTAATAATATGTTTAAAAGTTAGAATTATACTAATTTATCGTTAGTAATAATGGGTGAACAAATTCAATCTATTAATGATAAATTGGATTTGATTATTACTAAAATAAATAACAAATCTCTTGATAAGGGAAAAGAAGTTGTTGAAAATAAGGAAAAAACTTCTACATCAGAAGTTTCTAATATTCCTATAAAAAAGGAAATATTTCCTAGTTTTCAACCTCCCCCAATAATTTCTAATTTTAAAACTCAACCATTATATGAGTTAGAGAAATATCTTGAAGAAAAGTTTGATAAACTTAGTATAAGAACTCTGGATAAAGAGTTGGATGATAATTTGATAGAAAACCCAGATTATAAAGGGGTTTTTCTAGATCAAATAAATAAACTCCATAATAAATGGGCAGATAAACCCATTCAAAGTAAGTTCTATTATAATAGACCTACTCCTATGGATGTATTACATGAAGAGTACACTGATACTATTGATATCAGTTATTCTGGTAATAAAATTTATGAGTGGAATATTGATGGATATTCTAATAAACAGATTTATAATACTGTTCATAGAATGTTGATGTATTCTACAATATGTAAGAATAGTCAAAATAATGACAAAACTATTGCAGCAATGATAATAGCTGGATTTACAGGCCAACTTAAAGGTTGGTGGGATAATTATTTAAATCCACATGATAGAGATAATATTTTAAATGCAAATAAGCAAGAAGATAATAAAATTATTGAAACTGCAGTTTATACATTAGCAGTGAATGTAATTGAACATTTTACAGGAAGATTTAGTGATAATAGTGATACTATTAGAACATTATTACAAAATCTACGATGTAGAACACTCTCTGATTTTAGGTGGTATAAAGATACTTTCCTAAGCAGAGTAATGGAATTACCAGAATGCAATAATACTCATTGGAAATCCAAATTTGTGGATGGATTACCGAGTTTATTTGCTGAAAGAATAAGAAAAACTATAAAGGGTAATGATATTACCATTCCTTATGAAAAATTTACATATGGAGCTCTAATAGACACTTGTATTCAAGAAGGATTGGCTTTATGTAATGAAATAAAGTTAAATCAACAATTAAAAAGACAAAGTTTCTTGGAAAAGAAACAATTGGGGGAATTCTTACCCAGAAAAATCCAGATAATAAACAAATGCATTTAATTAGATTCCATTCGGGAAAATGGAATAATGCACAAAAGAATTATGCTACGATTGCTAAAGAAATCCTTGCAATTGTAAAATGCGTTTTAAAATTTCAAGATGATTTATATAATCAGAAATTTACTATTGTTACTGATTGTAGTGCAGCTAAATTTATGTTTAATAAAGATTTTAAACATGATGTTTCTAAGCAAATGTTTGCTAGATGGCAGGCTCATTTAGCTCCTTTTGATTTTAATATTATTTATAAAAAAGGAGAAGATAATAATCTTCCAGATTTTCTAACCCGTGAATATTTTAATTGCAGGAATGAAACGGGGTAGTGGATCTTCCTCTCCATGGAGAGGAAGAGGAGGAAGGAGTGGGGGTTATACCCCTAATACTCCTAAAGATAAAGGAAAATCCCCTGAGATAATATCTCAACATGGGAAAAGAAAACTTGTGAACAAGAATTTGTCACAAGAATTTGAAGACATGGATACTGAAAGGAGTAATACTCCTACAGAAACTACTTTTGCTAATATAGTAGCAAACATTGATTTTAATGAAAAATATTTCAGAAAAGATCATGAAGAAATAATCTTCAAATTGGAAGATAGGGATCTCAAATGGAGTGAGGACCCATGGTTTTTAATGAATAGATATTTAGACAATAGTTCTAATGAGATGAGAACTTATAAGTCTCGTGGTTATTATGAACAAATTTTAATTAAAAGTGGAAGTTGTGATGTTAAGCATTTCACTTCTGGTAATAATGATGAAGTTTATAGCTTCAGTAAAGTTTTAATAAAGAAGATTATATCTATGGAAGAATGGGGAATTTCACCCCTAAGAGAAAAATCAATGCAGCATGATACTACTAAAGCAGTAATTAAATATAATTATTGGGATTACTGCGATGCTTTTGAAAAATTTTTAAATTATGAAAATGATAAAAAACATCATACATGGTTTATCAAAATATGTTCAAAAGTTTATAACTTTGAAATACCCAATTGGTTTATCTACTGGTGTAATTGTTATGGCCCTATACCAGAGATATTGCCAGGAGATACCCGAGAATGTTTTATAAAATGGGTAGATGTATCTCCCAAAATGATTGAAAGACAGAATTCTAAAATTGTAATAGAAGGTATAGCTTCTTGTTACTTTTTTATAGAATTTTCCATTCCATGGATACTAAAATGGAAACCGGAATTTGGTCATACTAAAACAGGTATTCCCTGTATGTATAGAACTTATCATGTAAAGTTCTGGGAAAAATTGGTGGAGATTGACCCCCAAACTGGAAGAATGAATGGTGATGAAACATTTTCTCTAATAGAGAAACAAGTTTGTTCATATGAAGAGCAATTGGAAAATACTCAATCATCCTCGCCTTTCGATTATATCATTAATAAGGCAAAAATGAGATCTGAAAATTTGACTCCTGAGCAGATCATAGCTGCATATATCAAAGAAATGAAAAAGAGTCTGATATCTCAATTTAAAAAAGATAAAGAGGACTCAATAGCATCTGAAGAAATGCAGGATGCTCAAGATCCTAATGAAGATATTAATGAAGTCAGTATAGATGATATATTTGACTCATTAAATGATACCTTGATTGATAAATTTGCATCAGGGAAAGAAGGATCTTCTTCTTCAAAGAAATCGGGAGGAAAATAGGTCCAAATTAGAATGACGTCATTGATTATGTCACAAACAGGTCTTAATCAGGATGATGTCACTGCTTACGCCATCAATATACAAGATACTGCTCATGAATAGTATAGCAGCCGGACAGGTCACTATTCATCTACAGTAATTCACTGTAGACCTTTTGAAAAATCAGCCCCAACAGTAGATTACTGTAGCACTTTTACTGTGCATGCCGAAATTTTCGGCTTTTTACTGTACAAAAACGCGGTTTCCACTGTTTGGACGCGTTTTCATTGTGTATATATAGGATTTGCAGTTTTTATTTTGGAGGCATCGATCAGAAGAACTCCCTCTTCTCTCTCTGATCATACTTGTAAGCTCATGTGTTGAGCACCCCCCTCTTTTGTAAATTTTAAAGTTTGTATTAATTAAATCCTGCTTGCAGACTTCTGTAAGTATTTTAGTTTTATTTATTTTCTATTTTTATATTTTTAATCATGTTCATGTTTAGCCTCATAGGCTAAACTATTTATGTGTTGATCCATGACTATCTGTTATTATTAACATGGTAATAATATGATTTATGTTTAGATAAAACTGATATGATTCTAAAGGTATGATTACTTGTATTAACTGGCCTTATTTTATAATTACTGCTTAAGTATGTTTTTCCTGTTGGTCCAGTTTAGCCGATTGATAGGCGTTTTAGGACATTTTTGGAAATTGTTATTTAAGTGTAATTTGATTAATAAGATGCCGGTTAATTATTTAATCTGTAATATCCTTATGAGAATTAGTGTCAGTCGATCCTGTCATAGATGGTATCAGAGCCATGGTAATTTTTTATAGATATGTCTTGGATTAACACATAGTTTTTCATGAATAATATCATGAACTTGATTAATAAGAATAATAATATTAAAATAGTAAGAATGAAGAATATGATATGCCTAAGAATTTAGATCTACTTAATAAGTGGACAATTCCTAAAATTGAACCCAGGTTAATATATAAATTGGGTACTTTTGAGAAATTAGGATTACTTCAGGTAGTTAAAACTACTGAGGAATCAATTTCATTAGATAATAATGAAATGATTATTAAATTATTATCCGATAAGGATATTGATAAATATAAAAATGAATACAATTTCCTTCATATAGGATTGGTTCAGATTGCTTTTAAACCTTTAACCTTAAAAGGTTTACCAGAAAGCTTTATAGCAGCTTTAAGAGATGGTAGAAATCTTAATTGGAGACAATCTTTAATGGGTATTATACAATCCAGTTTGACCAATGGTCCAGTATACTTTAATGTATATCCGAATTTACAATTATCATTATCTGATGTTAATATACTAGATGCATTAACATTAAATGTTAAAACTAATGGATATAATTATCTTCCTGGAACAGAGACTATTTGTGTCTGTTATAGGATATATTATAAACCATTAGTCACATTAAATCCTCATTGTAAAATGATGGATTATAAAAATGAGACTATTATTATTGAAACTAATTTCAACAGGTCTAATATTATGACCAGAAGACCTATAAGATGGGAAGAGATAGAATTTCCAGAAAATTGGAAAATTGAACAAGCTGTACCAGTTCAAACACAAGTACAGGATCATAATAATATTTTAAATATTATACAGAGTTCAGAAGGAACTGTTAATATACAGTTTGAACCTTATAAAATACAAAAAAGTATTTCAATGAGAAATTATATTTCTCCAATTGATTATATGGTGGAAACACCTAGAGCTTCTACTTCTCAATTAAGAGAAACTAGAGCTTATACATCTCAAATAGAAGATGAAAAATATACAGATGAGATGGAATCTGTAATAGGATTAAATCCTGAAATAAAGAAATTATACAAAAATAAAAACAATATCATTAAGGAATCAAATAGGATGGAACCGACAATGTCGGAAATGTATGAATCTATATAATTTATGGATTTTGAAGAAATAATAGATTTCAGTCCTGGTTCTAAAGCCAGAAAGATTATTTCGGAAGAATTTAAAAGTGAAGGTTATACACCTTTCAGAGATTGGTTTTTTGATAATTTTACTAATAATGAAATTTAATTATATTTAATTACTGCTTTAGTAGTATCATGCTGCATTGATTTTTCTCTTAGGGGTGAAATTCCCCATTCTTCCATAGATATAATCTTCTTTATTAAAACTTTACTGAAGCTATAAACTTCATCATTATTACCAGAAGTGAAATGCTTAACATCACAACTTCCACTTTTAATTAAAATTTGTTCATAATAACCACGAGACTTATAAGTTCTCATCTCATTAGAACTATTGTCTAAATATCTATTCATTAAAAACCATGGGTCCTCACTCCATTTGAGATCCCTATCTTCCAATTTGAAGATTATTTCTTCATGATCTTTTCTGAAATATTTTTCATTAAAATCAATGTTTGCTACTATATTAGCAAAAGTAGTTTCTGTAGGAGTATTACTCCTTTCAGTATCCATGTCTTCAAATTCTTGTGACAAATTCTTGTTCACAAGTTTTCTTTTCCCATGTTGAGATATTATCTCAGGGGATTTTCCTTTATCTTTAGGAGTATTAGGGGTATAACCCCCACTCCTTCCTCCTCTTCCTCTCCATGGAGAGGAAGATCCACTACCCCGTTTCATTCCTGCAATTAAAATATTCACGGGTTAGAAAATCTGGAAGATTATTATCTTCTCCTTTTTTATAAATAATATTAAAATCAAAAGGAGCTAAATGAGCCTGCCATCTAGCAAACATTTGCTTAGAAACATCATGTTTAAAATCTTTATTAAACAGAAATTTACTATTGTTACTGATTGTAGTGCAGCTATGACAGGATCGACTGACACTAATTCTCATAAGGATATTACAGATTAAATAATTAACCGGCATCTTATTAATCAAATTACACTTAAATAACAATTTCCAAAAATGTCCTAAAACGCCTATCAATCGGCTAAACTGGACCAACAGGAAAAACATACTTAAGCAGTAATTATAAAATAAGGCCAGTTAATACAAGTAATCATACCTTTAGAATCATATCAGTTTTATCTAAACATAAATCATATTATTACCATGTTAATAATAACAGATAGTCATGGATCAACACATAAATAGTTTAGCCTATGAGGCTAAACATGAACATGATTAAAAATATAAAAATAGAAAATAAATAAAACTAAAATACTTACAGAAGTCTGCAAGCAGGATTTAATTAATACAAACTTTAAAATTTACAAAAGAGGGGGGTGCTCAACACATGAGCTTACAAGTAT
Source organism: Pogostemon cablin (assembly GCA_023678885.1). Classification (NCBI taxonomy): domain Eukaryota; kingdom Viridiplantae; phylum Streptophyta; class Magnoliopsida; order Lamiales; family Lamiaceae; genus Pogostemon; species Pogostemon cablin. The sequence goes on along the minus strand of CM042961.1, from coordinate 37,135,286 downwards.
GATCAGAGAGAGAAGAGGGAGTTCTTCTGATCGATGCCTCCAAAATAAAAACTGCAAATCCTATATATACACAATGAAAACGCGTCCAAACAGTGGAAACCGCGTTTTTGTACAGTAAAAAGCCGAAAATTTCGGCATGCACAGTAAAAGTGCTACAGTAATCTACTGTTGGGGCTGATTTTTCAAAAGGTCTACAGTGAATTACTGTAGATGAATAGTGACCTGTCCGGCTGCTATACTATTCATGAGCAGTATCTTGTCTATTGATGGCGTAAGCAGTGACATCATCCTGATTAAGACCTGTTTGTGACATAATCAATGACGTCATTCTGATTTGGACCTATTTTCCTCCCGATTTCTTTGAAGAAGAAGATCCTTCTTTCCCTGATGCAAATTTATCAATCAAGGTATCATTTAATGAGTCAAATATATCATCTATACTGACTTCATTAATATCTTCATTAGGATCTTGAGCATCCTGCATTTCTTCAGATGCTATTGAGTCCTCTTTATCTTTTTTAAATTGAGATATCAGACTCTTTTTCATTTCTTTGATATATGCAGCTATCATCTGCTCAGGAGTCAAATTTTCAGATCTCATTTTTGCCTTATTAATGATATAATCGAAAGGCGAGGATGATTGAGTATTTTCCAATTGCTCTTCATATGAACAAACTTGTTTCTCTATTAGAGAAAATGTTTCATCACCATTCATTCTTCCAGTTTGGGGGTCAATCTCCACCAATTTTTCCCAGAACTTTACATGATAAGTTCTATACATACAGGGAATACCTGTTTTAGTATGACCAAATTCCGGTTTCCATTTTAGTATCCATGGAATGGAAAATTCTATAAAAAAGTAACAAGAAGCTATACCTTCTATTACAATTTTAGAATTCTGTCTTTCAATCATTTTGGGAGATACATCTACCCATTTTATAAAACATTCTCGGGTATCTCCTGGCAATATCTCTGGTATAGGGCCATAACAATTACACCAGTAGATAAACCAATTGGGTATTTCAAAGTTATAAACTTTTGAACATATTTTGATAAACCATGTATGATGTTTTTTATCATTTTCATAATTTAAAAATTTTTCAAAAGCATCGCAGTAATCCCAATAATTATATTTAATTACTGCTTTAGTAGTATCATGCTGCATTGATTTTTCTCTTAGGGGTGAAATTCCCCATTCTTCCATAGATATAATCTTCTTTATTAAAACTTTACTGAAGCTATAAACTTCATCATTATTACCAGAAGTGAAATGCTTAACATCACAACTTCCACTTTTAATTAAAATTTGTTCATAATAACCACGAGACTTATAAGTTCTCATCTCATTAGAACTATTGTCTAAATATTATTCATGAAAAACTATGTGTTAATCCAAGACATATCTATAAAAAATTACCATGGCTTTGATACCATCTATGACAGGATCTTATAAAATTCAGATTGATTATTATCAATATTGTTAATTTCTTTAGGACATATTAATCCATCTCTACAAGGTTCACATTCCTCTGAATCATAGAATTCTTCATTTTCTAAATTTCTTACAATCTCATCTTCTGATTCAGAAGTACTAGAAATTTCTGATTATATAAATCATCTTGAAATTTTAAAACGCATTTTACAATTGCAAGGATTTCTTTAGCAATCGTAGCATAATTCTTTTGTGCATTATTCCATTTTCCCGAATGGAATCTAATTAAATGCATTTGTTTATTATCTGGATTTTTCTGGGTAAGAATTTCCCCAAATCCTATATCAGAAGCATCTGTTTCTATAAACTTTTCCCAATTAGGGTTGCTAATCATTAAGCATGGTAATGTTTTAACATTATCCTTGATTTTCTTAATTGCATTAGTATGACTATCAGTCCAAGGTTTAGGATTCTTTTTTAATCTATCATATAAGATAGCCGTATCTTTTACTAAATTATGATAATAAGGAGCAATATAATTGAGACTTCCTAAAAATCTTTGTAACTGAGTTTTATCAGTTATAATATCTGGAAATTTTTCAGCAAAATCTATACTCCTATTAATAGGAATTATATTTCCTTTTTCAATAAAATGTCCTAGAAATTTTATTCTAGTTTGAAATAAATCCATTTTTGGTTTAGATATTACTAGACCATTTTGTTTAATCAAAGATTTAAAAATATGTAAATGCTTAAAATGCATTTCAATAGTCTTTGAATAAATCAAAATATCATCAATATAAACAATTATAAACTCACTATAAGGAGTAAATATATCATTCATTATCTTCTGAAATTCAGAAGGAGCATTCTTAAGCCCAAATGGCATTACATTCCATTCATAATGTCCAATTGGAACATTAAATGCTGTTTTATATCTATCAGATTTATTAATTTGGATTTGCCAATATCCTGACTTTAAATCAAATTTTGAAAATATTAGACCATCATAAAGTCTATCTAATAAATCCTTTTTATTAGGGATTGGATGTCTAATCCATTTTAAAATTTTATTAAGAGGTTTATAATTTATTACCAATCTTGGGACACCTCTTTCTATCTCAGAATGTTTATTAACATAAAATGCAGTACATGACCACGGTGATTGAGAATGACTTATCAGTCTTTTTTGTAATAAAGATTCTATTTCTTTTTTACATAATTCTAAATATTCTGAATTCATTTGACAAGGTCTAGCCTTTGTCGGAATATTCTTTTCATCAAAATCTTCTTCATATGGAAGAAATATAATATGTTTTTTCCTATCCCAAAAAGCATTGGGATGGTCATTACATATTTCTAATGAAAATTCATTTTTCAGAATACTAATCTTATCCTGTAATTTAGAATTTTTTAATTGTTCATTAATAGTAACAATATTAATCTCTTGTTTCAAAAATCCTATTTGATTTTGCTTAGCCTTAATATTATCATAAAGACTATGTAATTTTTTAGCAATTGGTTCAACTATAAATTCAAGGAAAATATTATTACCTTGGAAAGTACCAATAATCCCTTTATTATCAATATTTTTTATGGGATATATATTATTTAAAAATGGTGTACCAAGTATAATTTGGTTAGAAATATTTTTTGCAAGTATAAAACTTTGCGAAATGCATTTATTATTAATGCATACATAAGCTTTAGGAATTTTATATTCTATTTGGAGTTTATCACCACCAGCATGCCATAAAGTATGACTTGTTTTATGAAAATATCTAGTAGGAATTAATCCTTCCTGAATAACATTTAAATCTGCTCCACTATCAACAAGAGCAATAAATGATTTCAACAGGTCTAATATTATGACCAGAAGACCTATAAGATGGGAAGAGATAGAATTTCCAGAAAATTGGAAAATTGAACAAGCTGTACCAGTTCAAACACAAGTACAGGATCATAATAATATTTTAAATATTATACAGAGTTCAGAAGGAACTGTTAATATACAGTTTGAACCTTATAAAATACAAAAAAGTATTTCAATGAGAAATTATATTTCTCCAATTGATTATATGGTGGAAACACCTAGAGCTTCTACTTCTCAATTAAGAGAAACTAGAGCTTATACATCTCAAATAGAAGATGAAAAATATACAGATGAGATGGAATCTGTAATAGGATTAAATCCTGAAATAAAGAAATTATACAAAAATAAAAACAATATCATTAAGGAATCAAATAGGATGGAACCGACAATGTCGGAAATGTATGAATCTATATAATTTATGGATTTTGAAGAAATAATAGATTTCAGTCCTGGTTCTAAAGCCAGAAAGATTATTTCGGAAGAATTTAAAAGTGAAGGTTATACACCTTTCAGAGATTGGTTTTTTGATAATTTTACTAATAATGAAATTAGTAAATTTCAAAATGAGTTTTATAAAACTTGTGAAAAGAAAAATATGATAATACCATTTGCAGCATGGTTTATTGAAACATATGTTAAGAATTATATTCTTATTTTGGAAAGAAATTATACTTTGCAAAATGGTTCAGTGGTTTCAGGAAAATATCCCCCACAGCAACCATTTAAAATTAATGATTTAAATTTCTTAGCATTTGCTAAATTAATTGAAGATGATACACTTCAAGTTACATGTAAACATATTAATAATATGTTTAAAAGTCAGAATTATACTAATTTATCGTTAGTAATAATGGGTGAACAAATTCAATCTATTAATGATAAATTGGATTTGATTATTACTAAAATAAATAACAAATCTCTTGGTAAGGGAAAAGAAGTTGTTGAAAATAAGGAAAAAACTTCTACATCAGAAGTTTCTAATATTCCTATAAAAAAGGAAATATTTCCTAGTTTTCAACCTCCCCCAATAATTTCTAATTTTAAAACTCAACCATTATATGAGTTAGAGAAATATCTTGAAGAAAAGTTTGATAAACTTAGTATAAGAACTCTGGATAAAGAGTTGGATGATAATTTGATAGAAAACCCAGATTATAAAGGGGTTTTTCTAGATCAAATAAATAAACTCCATAATAAATGGGCAGATAAACCCATTCAAAGTAAGTTCTATTATAATAGACCTACTCCTATGGATGTATTACATGAAGAGTACACTGATACTATTGATATCAGTTATTCTGGTAATAAAATTTATGAGTGGAATATTGATGGATATTCTAATAAACAGATTTATAATACTGTTCATAGAATGTTGATGTATTCTACAATATGTAAGAATAGTCAAAATACTGACAAAACTATTGCAGCAATGATAATAGCTGGATTTACAGGCCAACTTAAAGGTTGGTGGGATAATTATTTAAATCCACATGATAGAGATAATATTTTAAATGCAAATAAGCAAGAAGATAATAAAATTATTGAAACTGCAGTTTATACATTAGCAGTGAATGTAATTGAACATTTTACAGGAAGATTTAGTGATAATAGTGATACTATTAGAACATTATTACAAAATCTACGATGTAGAACACTCTCTGATTTTAGGTGGTATAAAGATACTTTCCTAAGCAGAGTAATGGAATTACCAGAATGCAATAATACTCATTGGAAATCCAAATTTGTGGATGGATTACCGAGTTTATTTGCTGAAAGAATAAGAAAAACTATAAAGGGTAATGATATTACCATTCCTTATGAAAAATTTACATATGGAGCTCTAATAGACACTTGTATTCAAGAAGGATTGGCTTTATGTAATGAAATAAAGTTAAATCAACAATTAAAAAGACAAAGTTTCTTGGAAAAGAAACAATTGGGAGAATTTTGTCAACAATTTGGATTGGATAATCCTTCGTCCAGTAAAAATAAAAAAGAAAAGATTTATAAATCTAAACACAGGAGACATTCTCCTAAATATATTGAAAGAAAAAAGAAAAGAAGGGAAGATAATTTCCAAAAGAAAAATGAATTCCAAAAGAAAGCTTATATGAAAAGATTCAATAAGAATCAGAAAAGATACTGTACAATATGTAAAAGAAAAGGACATACCAATGAATTTTGTTGGACAAAGAAAAGAATTTCTAATTTAGAAATTCCGGATGATATAAAAAATATCATAATACAATCTTTAATAGAAAAATCTGAATCTGAAGAATCAGTATCAGAAATTTCTAGTACTTCTGAATCAGAAGATGAGATTGTAAGAAATTTAGAAAATGAAGAATTCTATGATTCAGAGGAATGTGAACCTTGTAGAGATGGATTAATATGTCCTAAAGAAATTAACAATATTGATAATAATCAATCTGAATTTTATAAGATCATGTCTCAATTTTCTAATATGAGTATAAATGTTTTAGACTCTCAAAATATTTTTGAGTTACTAAAACTAATAAAAGATCCTTTATTAAGGACCAAAATAATTGATGAATTGGGTAATGGTGCTTCGACATCTACTTCTAATAAAGAAGAAGAAAAAATAAACAATATTCTTAATAAGAATAAATCTTATAATATGTCAGAGGTAATGAACCAATTAAAAATAAAACATCAAAATAAAAGAGATATATCTCTGCCGGATATTTATAAAGAGATTAATAATCTGAAAGAAGAAATAAAATTTTTGAAAAATGAGAATTTTATTCAAGAATTTAGAATATCTAGATTAGAGAATAATACTAAAGTAGAAAATATTATTCTACCAGAAATTGAGAAAAATTTGCCTATAATAGAAAAAGATAATTTCTTATCTACTATAGAAACAGTTATATCTCAAAAATGGTATATAAAAATATCATTGTTAATTGATAATCTATATACAAAATCATTTATTGCTCTTGTTGATAGTGGAGCAGATTTAAATGTTATTCAGGAAGGATTAATTCCTACTAGATATTTTCATAAAACAAGTCATACTTTATGGCATGCTGGTGGTGATAAACTCCAAATAGAATATAAAATTCCTAAAGCTTATGTATGCATTAATAATAAATGCATTTCGCAAAGTTTTATACTTGCAAAAAATATTTCTAACCAAATTATACTTGGTACACCATTTTTAAATAATATATATCCCATAAAAAATATTGATAATAAAGGGATTATTGGTACTTTCCAAGGTAATAATATTTTCCTTGAATTTATAGTTGAACCAATTGCTAAAAAATTACATAGTCTTTATGATAATATTAAGGCTAAGCAAAATCAAATAGGATTTTTGAAACAAGAGATTAATATTGTTACTATTAATGAACAATTAAAAAATTCTAAATTACAGGATAAGATTAGTATTCTGAAAAATGAATTTTCATTAGAAATATGTAATGACCATCCCAATGCTTTTTGGGATAGGAAAAAACATATTATATTTCTTCCATATGAAGAAGATTTTGATGAAAAGAATATTCCGACAAAGGCTAGACCTTGTCAAATGAATTCAGAATATTTAGAATTATGTAAAAAAGAAATAGAATCTTTATTACAAAAAAGACTGATAAGTCATTCTAAATCACCGTGGTCATGTACTGCATTTTATGTTAATAAACATTCTGAGATAGAAAGAGGTGTCCCAAGATTGGTAATAAATTATAAACCTCTTAATAAAATTTTAAAATGGATTAGACATCCAATCCCTAATAAAAAGGATTTATTAGATAGACTTTATGATGGTCTAATATTTTCAAAATTTGATTTAAAGTCAGGATATTGGCAAATCCAAATTAATAAATCTGATAGATATAAAACAGCATTTAATGTTCCAATTGGACATTATGAATGGAATGTAATGCCATTTGGGCTTAAGAATGCTCCTTCTGAATTTCAGAAGATAATGAATGATATATTTACTCCTTATAGTGAGTTTATAATTGTTTATATTGATGATATTTTGATTTATTCAAAGACTATTGAAATGCATTTTAAGCATTTACATATTTTTAAATCTTTGATTAAACAAAATGGTCTAGTAATATCTAAACCAAAAATGGATTTATTTCAAACTAGAATAAAATTTCTAGGACATTTTATTGAAAAAGGAAATATAATTCCTATTAATAGGAGTATAGATTTTGCTGAAAAATTTCCAGATATTATAACTGATAAAACTCAGTTACAAAGATTTTTAGGAAGTCTCAATTATATTGCTCCTTATTATCATAATTTAGTAAAAGATACGGCTATCTTATATGATAGATTAAAAAAGAATCCTAAACCTTGGACTGATAGTCATACTAATGCAATTAAGAAAATCAAGGATAATGTTAAAACATTACCATGCTTAATGATTAGCAACCCTAATTGGGAAAAGTTTATAGAAACAGATGCTTCTGATATAGGATTTGGGGGAATTCTTACCCAGAAAAATCCAGATAATAAACAAATGCATTTAATTAGATTCCATTCGGGAAAATGGAATAATGCACAAAAGAATTATGCTACGATTGCTAAAGAAATCCTTGCAATTGTAAAATGCGTTTTAAAATTTCAAGATGATTTATATAATCAGAAATTTACTATTGTTACTGATTGTAGTGCAGCTAAATTTATGTTTAATAAAGATTTTAAACATGATGTTTCTAAGCAAATGTTTGCTAGATGGCAGGCTCATTTAGCTCCTTTTGATTTTAATATTATTTATAAAAAAGGAGAAGATAATAATCTTCCAGATTTTCTAACCCGTGAATATTTTAATTGCAGGAATGAAACGGGGTAGTGGATCTTCCTCTCCATGGAGAGGAAGAGGAGGAAGGAGTGGGGGTTATACCCCTAATACTCCTAAAGATAAAGGAAAATCCCCTGAGATAATATCTCAACATGGGAAAAGAAAACTTGTGAACAAGAATTTGTCACAAGAATTTGAAGACATGGATACTGAAAGGAGTAATACTCCTACAGAAACTACTTTTGCTAATATAGTAGCAAACATTGATTTTAATGAAAAATATTTCAGAAAAGATCATGAAGAAATAATCTTCAAATTGGAAGATAGGGATCTCAAATGGAGTGAGGACCCATGGTTTTTAATGAATAGATATTTAGACAATAGTTCTAATGAGATGAGAACTTATAAGTCTCGTGGTTATTATGAACAAATTTTAATTAAAAGTGGAAGTTGTGATGTTAAGCATTTCACTTCTGGTAATAATGATGAAGTTTATAGCTTCAGTAAAGTTTTAATAAAGAAGATTATATCTATGGAAGAATGGGGAATTTCACCCCTAAGAGAAAAATCAATGCAGCATGATACTACTAAAGCAGTAATTAAATATAATTATTGGGATTACTGCGATGCTTTTGAAAAATTTTTAAATTATGAAAATGATAAAAAACATCATACATGGTTTATCAAAATATGTTCAAAAGTTTATAACTTTGAAATACCCAATTGGTTTATCTACTGGTGTAATTGTTATGGCCCTATACCAGAGATATTGCCAGGGGATACCCGAGAATGTTTTATAAAATGGGTAGATGTATCTCCCAAAATGATTGAAAGACAGAATTCTAAAATTGTAATAGAAGGTATAGCTTCTTGTTACTTTTTTATAGAATTTTCCATTCCATGGATACTAAAATGGAAACCGGAATTTGGTCATACTAAAACAGGTATTCCCTGTATGTATAGAACTTATCATGTAAAGTTCTGGGAAAAATTGGTGGAGATTGACCCCCAAACTGGAAGAATGAATGGTGATGAAACATTTTCTCTAATAGAGAAACAAGTTTGTTCATATGAAGAGCAATTGGAAAATACTCAATCATCCTCGCCTTTCGATTATATCATTAATAAGGCAAAAATGAGATCTGAAAATTTGACTCCTGAGCAGATGATAGCTGCATATATCAAAGAAATGAAAAAGAGTCTGATATCTCAATTTAAAAAAGATAAAGAGGACTCAATAGCATCTGAAGAAATGCAGGATGCTCAAGATCCTAATGAAGATATTAATGAAGTCAGTATAGATGATATATTTGACTCATTAAATGATACCTTGATTGATAAATTTGCATCAGGGAAAGAAGGATCTTCTTCTTCAAAGAAATCGGGAGGAAAATAGGTCCAAATCAGAATGACGTCATTGATTATGTCACAAACAGGTCTTAATCAGGATGATGTCACTGCTTACGCCATCAATAGACAAGATACTGCTCATGAATAGTATAGCAGCCGGACAGGTCACTATTCATCTACAGTAATTCACTGTAGACCTTTTGAAAAATCAGCCCCAACAGTAGATTACTGTAGCACTTTTACTGTGCATGCCGAAATTTTCGGCTTTTTACTGTACAAAAACGCGGTTTCCACTGTTTGGACGCGTTTTCATTGTGTATATATAGGATTTGCAGTTTTTATTTTGGAGGCATCGATCAGAAGAACTCCCTCTTCTCTCTCTGATCATACTTGTAAGCTCATGTGTTGAGCACCCCCCTCTTTTGTAAATTTTAAAGTTTGTATTAATTAAATCCTGCTTGCAGACTTCTGTAAGTATTTTAGTTTTATTTATTTTCTATTTTTATATTTTTAATCATGTTCATGTTTAGCCTCATAGGCTAAACTATTTATGTGTTGATCCATGACTATCTGTTATTATTAACATGGTAATAATATGATTTATGTTTAGATAAAACTGATATGATTCTAAAGGTATGATTACTTGTATTAACTGGCCTTATTTTATAATTACTGCTTAAGTATGTTTTTCCTGTTGGTCCAGTTTAGCCGATTGATAGGCGTTTTAGGACATTTTTGGAAATTGTTATTTAAGTGTAATTTGATTAATAAGATGCCGGTTAATTATTTAATCTGTAATATCCTTATGAGAATTAGTGTCAGTGGATCCTGTCATATTTTTAAATGCTTAAAATGCATTTCAATAGTCTTTGAATAAATCAAAATATCATCAATATAAACAATTATAAACTCACTATAAGGAGTAAATATATCATTCATTATCTTCTGAAATTCAGAAGGAGCATTCTTAAGCCCAAATGGCATTACATTCCATTCATAATGTCCAATTGGAACATTAAATGCTGTTTTATATCTATCAGATTTATTAATTTGGATTTGCCAATATCCTGACTTTAAATCAAATTTTGAAAATATTAGACCATCATAAAGTCTATCTAATAAATCCTTTTTATTAGGGATTGGATGTCTAATCCATTTTAAAATTTTATTAAGAGGTTTATAATTTATTACCAATCTTGGGACACCTCTTTCTATCTCAGAATGTTTATTAACATAAAATGCAGTACATGACCACGGTGATTGAGAATGACTTATCAGTCTTTTTTGTAATAAAGATTCTATTTCTTTTTTACATAATTCTAAATATTCTGAATTCATTTGACAAGGTCTAGCCTTTGTCGGAATATTCTTTTCATCAAAATCTTCTTCATATGGAAGAAATATAATATGTTTTTTCCTATCCCAAAAAGCATTGGGATGGTCATTACATATTTCTAATGAAAATTCATTTTTCAGAATACTAATCTTATCCTGTAATTTAGAATTTTTTAATTGTTCATTAATAGTAACAATATTAATCTCTTGTTTCAAAAATCCTATTTGATTTTGCTTAGCCTTAATATTATCATAAAGACTATGTAATTTTTTAGCAATTGGTTCAACTATAAATTCAAGGAAAATATTATTACCTTGGAAAGTACCAATAATCCCTTTATTATCAATATTTTTTATGGGATATATATTATTTAAAAATGGTGTACCAAGTATAATTTGGTTAGAAATATTTTTTGCAAGTATAAAACTTTGCGAAATGCATTTATTATTAATGCATACATAAGCTTTAGGAATTTTATATTCTATTTGGAGTTTATCACCACCAGCATGCCATAAAGTATGACTTGTTTTATGAAAATATCTAGTAGGAATTAATCCTTCCTGAATAACATTTAAATCTGCTCCACTATCAACAAGAGCAATAAATGATTTTGTATATAGATTATCAATTAACAATGATATTTTTATATACCATTTTTGAGATATAACTGTTTCTATAGTAGATAAGAAATTATCTTTTTCTATTATAGGCAAATTTTTCTCAATTTCTGGTAGAATAATATTTTCTACTTTAGTATTATTCTCTAATCTAGATATTCTAGATTCTTGAATAAAATTCTCATTTTTCAAAAATTTTATTTCTTCTTTCAGATTATTAATCTCTTTATAAATATCCGGCAGAGATATATCTCTTTTATTTTGATGTTTTATTTTTAATTGGTTCATTACCTCTGACATATTATAAGATTTATTCTTATTAAGAATATTGTTTATTTTTTCTTCTTCTTTATTAGAAGTAGATGTCGAAGCACCATTACCCAATTCATCAATTATTTTGGTCCTTAATAAAGGATCTTTTATTAGTTTTAGTAACTCAAAAATATTTTGAGAGTCTAAAACATTTATACTCATATTAGAAAATTGAGACATGATCTTATAAAATTCAGATTGATTATTATCAATATTGTTAATTTCTTTAGGACATATTAATCCATCTCTACAAGGTTCACATTCCTCTGAATCATAGAATTCTTCATTTTCTAAATTTCTTACAATCTCATCTTCTGATTCAGAAGTACTAGAAATTTCTGATACTGATTCTTCAGATTCAGATTTTTCTATTAAAGATTGTATTATGATATTTTTTATATCATCCGGAATTTCTAAATTAGAAATTCTTTTCTTTGTCCAACAAAATTCATTGGTATGTCCTTTTCTTTTACATATTGTACAGTATCTTTTCTGATTCTTATTGAATCTTTTCATATAAGCTTTCTTTTGGAATTCATTTTTCTTTTGGAAATTATCTTCCCTTCTTTTCTTTTTTCTTTCAATATATTTAGGAGAATGTCTCCTGTGTTTAGATTTATAAATCTTTTCTTTTTTATTTTTACTGGACGAAGGATTATCCAATCCAAATTGTTGACAAAATTCTCCCAATTGTTTCTTTTCCAAGAAACTTTGTCTTTTTAATTGTTGATTTAACTTTATTTCATTACATAAAGCCAATCCTTCTTGAATACAAGTGTCTATTAGAGCTCCATATGTAAATTTTTCATAAGGAATGGTAATATCATTACCCTTTATAGTTTTTCTTATTCTTTCAGCAAATAAACTCGGTAATCCATCCACAAATTTGGATTTCCAATGAGTATTATTGCATTCTGGTAATTCCATTACTCTGCTTAGGAAAGTATCTTTATACCACCTAAAATCAGAGAGTGTTCTACATCGTAGATTTTGTAATAATGTTCTAATAGTATCACTATTATCACTAAATCTTCCTGTAAAATGTTCAATTACATTCACTGCTAATGTATAAACTGCAGTTTCAATAATTTTATTATCTTCTTGCTTATTTGCATTTAAAATATTATCTCTATCATGTGGATTTAAATAATTATCCCACCAACCTTTAAGTTGGCCTGTAAATCCAGCTATTATCATTGCTGCAATAGTTTTGTCAGTATTTTGACTATTCTTACATATTGTAGAATACATCAACATTCTATGAACAGTATTATAAATCTGTTTATTAGAATATCCATCAATATTCCACTCATAAATTTTATTACCAGAATAACTGATATCAATAGTATCAGTGTACTCTTCATGTAATACATCCATAGGAGTAGGTCTATTATAATAGAACTTACTTTGAATGGGTTTATCTGCCCATTTATTATGGAGTTTATTTATTTGATCTAGAAAAACCCCTTTATAATCTGGGTTTTCTATCAAATTATCATCCAACTCTTTATCCAGAGTTCTTATACTAAGTTTATCAAACTTTTCTTCAAGATATTTCTCTAACTCATATAATGGTTGAGTTTTAAAATTAGAAATTATTGGGGGAGGTTGAAAACTAGGAAATATTTCCTTTTTTATAGGAATATTAGAAACTTCTGATGTAGAAGTTTTTTCCTTATTTTCAACAACTTCTTTTCCCTTATCAAGAGATTTGTTATTTATTTTAGTAATAATCAAATCCAATTTATCATTAATAGATTGAATTTGTTCACCCATTATTACTAACGATAAATTAGTATAATTCTGACTTTTAAACATATTATTAATATGTTTACATGTAACTTGAAGTGTATCATCTTCAATTAATTTAGCAAATGCTAAGAAATTTAAATCATTAATTTTAAATGGTTGCTGTGGGGGATATTTTCCTGAAACCACTGAACCATTTTGCAAAGTATAATTTCTTTCCAAAATAAGAATATAATTCTTAACATATGTTTCAATAAACCATGCTGCAAATGGTATTATCATATTTTTCTTTTCACAAGTTTTATAAAACTCATTTTGAAATTTACTAATTTCATTATTAGTAAAATTATCAAAAAACCAATCTCTGAAAGGTGTATAACCTTCACTTTTAAATTCTTCCGAAATAATCTTTCTGGCTTTAGAACCAGGACTGAAATCTATTATTTCTTCAAAATCCATAAATTATATAGATTCATACATTTCCGACATTGTCGGTTCCATCCTATTTGATTCCTTAATGATATTGTTTTTATTTTTGTATAATTTCTTTATTTCAGGATTTAATCCTATTACAGATTCCATCTCATCTGTATATTTTTCATCTTCTATTTGAGATGTATAAGCTCTAGTTTCTCTTAATTGAGAAGTAGAAGCTCTAGGTGTTTCCACCATATAATCAATTGGAGAAATATAATTTCTCATTGAAATACTTTTTTGTATTTTATAAGGTTCAAACTGTATATTAACAGTTCCTTCTGAACTCTGTATAATATTTAAAATATTATTATGATCCTGTACTTGTGTTTGAACTGGTACAGCTTGTTCAATTTTCCAATTTTCTGGAAATTCTATCTCTTCCCATCTTATAGGTCTTCTGGTCATAATATTAGACCTGTTGAAATTAGTTTCAATAATAATAGTCTCATTTTTATAATCCATCATTTTACAATGAGGATTTAATGTGACTAATGGTTTATAATATATCCTATAACAGACACAAATAGTCTCTGTTCCAGGAAGATAATTATATCCATTAGTTTTAACATTTAATGTTAATGCATCTAGTATATTAACATCAGATAATGATAATTGCAAATTCGGATATACATTAAAGTATACTGGACCATTGGTCAAACTGGATTGTATAATACCCATTAAAGATTGTCTCCAATTAAGATTTCTACCATCTCTTAAAGCTGCTATAAAGCTTTCTGGTAAACCTTTTAAGGTTAAAGGTTTAAAAGCAATCTGAACCAATCCTATATGAAGGAAATTGTATTCATTTTTATATTTATCAATATCCTTATCGGATAATAATTTAATAATCATTTCATTATTATCTAATGAAATTGATTCCTCAGTAGTTTTAACTACCTGAAGTAATCCTAATTTCTCAAAAGTACCCAATTTATATATTAACCTGGGTTCAATTTTAGGAATTGTCCACTTATTAAGTAGATCTAAATTCTTAGGCATATCATATTCTTCATTCTTACTATTTTTAATATTATTATTCTTATTAATCAAGTTCATGATATTATTCATGAAAAACTATGTGTTAATCCAAGACATATCTATAAAAAATTACCATGGCTCTGATACCATCTATGACAGGATCGACTGACACTAATTCTCATAAGGATATTACAGATTAAATAATTAACCGGCATCTTATTAATCAAATTACACTTAAATAACAATTTCCAAAAATGTCCTAAAACGCCTATCAATCGGCTAAACTGGACCAACAGGAAAAACATACTTAAGCAGTAATTATAAAATAAGGCCAGTTAATACAAGTAATCATACCTTTAGAATCATATCAGTTTTATCTAAACATAAATCATATTATTACCATGTTAATAATAACAGATAGTCATGGATCAACACATAAATAGTTTAGCCTATGAGGCTAAACATGAACATGATTAAAAATATAAAAATAGAAAATAAATAAAACTAAAATACTTACAGAAGTCTGCAAGCAGGATTTAATTAATACAAACTTTAAAATTTACAAAAGAGGGGGGTGCTCAACACATGAGCTTACAAGTATGATCAGAGAGAGAAGAGGGAGTTCTTCTGATCGATGCCTCCAAAATAAAAACTACAAATCCTATATATACACAATGAAAACGCGTCCAAACAGTGGAAACCGCGTTTTTGTACAGTAAAAAGCCGAAAATTTCGGCATGCACAGTAAAAGTGCTACAGTAATCTACTGTTGGGGCTGATTTTTCAAAAGGTCTACAGTGAATTACTGTAGATGAATAGTGACCTGTCCGGCTGCTATACTATTCATGAGCAGTATCTTGTCTATTGATGGCGTAAGCAGTGACATCATCCTGATTAAGACCTGTTTGTGACATAATCAATGACGTCATTCTGATTTGGACCTATTTTCCTCCCGATTTCTTTGAAGAAGAAGATCCTTCTTTCCCTGATGCAAATTTATCAATCAAGGTATCATTTAATGAGTCAAATATATCATCTATACTGACTTCATTAATATCTTCATTAGGATCTTGAGCATCCTGCATTTCTTCAGATGCTATTGAGTCCTCTTTATCTTTTTTAAATTGAGATATCAGACTCTTTTTCATTTCTTTGATATATGCAGCTATCATCTGCTCAGGAGTCAAATTTTCAGATCTCATTTTTGCCTTATTAATGATATAATCGAAAGGCGAGGATGATTGAGTATTTTCCAATTGCTCTTCATATGAACAAACTTGTTTCTCTATTAGAGAAAATGTTTCATCACCATTCATTCTTCCAGTTTGGGGGTCAATCTCCACCAATTTTTCCCAGAACTTTACATGATAAGTTCTATACATACAGGGAATACCTGTTTTAGTATGACCAAATTCCGGTTTCCATTTTAGTATCCATGGAATGGAAAATTCTATAAAAAAGTAACAAGAAGCTATACCTTCTATTACAATTTTAGAATTCTGTCTTTCAATCATTTTGGGAGATACATCTACCCATTTTATAAAACATTCTCGGGTATCTCCTGGCAATATCTCTGGTATAGGGCCATAACAATTACACCAGTAGATAAACCAATTGGGTATTTCAAAGTTATAAACTTTTGAACATATTTTGATAAACCATGTATGATGTTTTTTATCATTTTCATAATTTAAAAATTTTTCAAAAGCATCGCAGTAATCCCAATAATTATATTTAATTACTGCTTTAGTAGTATCATGCTGCATTGATTTTTCTCTTAGGGGTGAAATTCCCCATTCTTCCATAGATATAATCTTCTTTATTAAAACTTTACTGAAGCTATAAACTTCATCATTATTACCAGAAGTGAAATGCTTAACATCACAACTTCCACTTTTAATTAAAATTTGTTCATAATAACCACGAGACTTATAAGTTCTCATCTCATTAGAACTATTGTCTAAATATCTATTCATTAAAAACCATGGGTCCTCACTCCATTTGAGATCCCTATCTTCCAATTTGAAGATTATTTCTTCATGATCTTTTCTGAAATATTTTTCATTAAAATCAATGTTTGCTACTATATTAGCAAAAGTAGTTTCTGTAGGAGTATTACTCCTTTCAGTATCCATGTCTTCAAATTCTTGTGACAAATTCTTGTTCACAAGTTTTCTTTTCCCATGTTGAGATATTATCTCAGGGGATTTTCCTTTATCTTTAGGAGTATTAGGGGTATAACCCCCACTCCTTCCTCCTCTTCCTCTCCATGGAGAGGAAGATCCACTACCCCGTTTCATTCCTGCAATTAAAATATTCACGGGTTAGAAAATCTGGAAGATTATTATCTTCTCCTTTTTTATAAATAATATTAAAATCAAAAGGAGCTAAATGAGCCTGCCATCTAGCAAACATTTGCTTAGAAACATCATGTTTAAAATCTTTATTAAACATAAATTTAGCTGCACTACAATCAGTAACAATAGTAAATTTCTGATTATATAAATCATCTTGAAATTTTAAAACGCATTTTACAATTGCAAGGATTTCTTTAGCAATCGTAGCATAATTCTTTTGTGCATTATTCCATTTTCCCGAATGGAATCTAATTAAATGCATTTGTTTATTATCTGGATTTTTCTGGGTAAGAATTCCCCCAAATCCTATATCAGAAGCATCTGTTTCTATAAACTTTTCCCAATTAGGGTTGCTAATCATTAAGCATGGTAATGTTTTAACATTATCCTTGATTTTCTTAATTGCATTAGTATGACTATCAGTCCAAGGTTTAGGATTCTTTTTTAATCTATCATATAAGATAGCCGTATCTTTTACTAAATTATGATAATAAGGAGCAATATAATTGAGACTTCCTAAAAAACTTTGTAACTGAGTTTTATCAGTTATAATATCTGGAAATTTTTCAGCAAAATCTATACTCCTATTAATAGGAATTATATTTCCTTTTTCAATAAAATGTCCTAGAAATTTTATTCTAGTTTGAAATAAATCCATTTTTGGTTTAGATATTACTAGACCATTTTGTTTAATCAAAGATTTAAAAATATGTAAATGCTTAAAATGCATTTCAATAGTCTTTGAATAAATCAAAATATCATCAATATAAACAATTATAAACTCACTATAAGGAGTAAATATATCATTCATTATCTTCTGAAATTCAGAAGGAGCATTCTTAAGCCCAAATGGCATTACATTCCATTCATAATGTCCAATTGGAACATTAAATGCTGTTTTATATCTATCAGATTTATTAATTTGGATTTGCCAATATCCTGACTTTAAATCAAATTTTGAAAATATTAGACCATCATAAAGTCTATCTAATAAATCCTTTTTATTAGGGATTGGATGTCTAATCCATTTTAAAATTTTATTAAGAGGTTTATAATTTATTACCAATCTTGGGACACCTCTTTCTATCTCAGAATGTTTATTAACATAAAATGCAGTACATGACCACGGTGATTGAGAATGACTTATCAGTCTTTTTTGTAATAAAGATTCTATTTCTTTTTTACATAATTCTAAATATTCTGAATTCATTTGACAAGGTCTAGCCTTTGTCGGAATATTCTTTTCATCAAAATCTTCTTCATATGGAAGAAATATAATATGTTTTTTCCTATCCCAAAAAGCATTGGGATGGTCATTACATATTTCTAATGAAAATTCATTTTTCAGAATACTAATCTTATCCTGTAATTTAGAATTTTTTAATTGTTCATTAATAGTAACAATATTAATCTCTTGTTTCAAAAATCCTATTTGATTTTGCTTAGCCTTAATATTATCATAAAGACTATGTAATTTTTTAGCAATTGGTTCAACTATAAATTCAAGGAAAATATTATTACCTTGGAAAGTACCAATAATCCCTTTATTATCAATATTTTTTATGGGATATATATTATTTAAAAATGGTGTACCAAGTATAATTTGGTTAGAAATATTTTTTGCAAGTATAAAACTTTGCGAAATGCATTTATTATTAATGCATACATAAGCTTTAGGAATTTTATATTCTATTTGGAGTTTATCACCACCAACATGCCATAAAGTATGACTTGTTTTATGAAAATATCTAGTAGGAATTAATCCTTCCTGAATAACATTTAAATCTGCTCCACTATCAACAAGAGCAATAAATGATTTTGTATATAGATTATCAATTAACAATGATATTTTTATATACCATTTTTGAGATATAACTGTTTCTATAGTAGATAAGAAATTATCTTTTTCTATTATAGGCAAATTTTTCTCAATTTCTGGTAGAATAATATTTTCTACTTTAGTATTATTCTCTAATCTA
>CM042961.1:37044056-37115543 GCA_023678885.1 Pogostemon cablin | reverse complement strand
AGCATCATGATGAAGAAAATATGCATCATGATGAATGAAATGAGCATAGTGATGTAGGAAATTAGCATCATGATGAAGGAAATACACATCATGATGAACGAAATTAGCATCTTGATGATGGAAATGAGCATCATAATGAAGAAAACATGCATCATGATGAAGGAAATGAGCATATTGATGTAGGAAATGAGCATCATGTTGAAGAAAACATGCATCATGATGAAGAAAATGAGAATCATGATGAAGAAATTATGCATCAAGATGAAGAAAATATGCATCAAGATGAAAAAAAATGAGCATCATGATGAAGAAATTTACATCATGATGCAGAAAATGAACATCATGATGAAGGAAATGAGCATCATGATAAAGAAAATGAGGTTCATGACGAATAAAATAAGCATCATGATAAAGAAAATATGCGTCATGATGAAGAAAATGAGCATGATGATGATTAAAAAGAGTATCATGATGAAGAAAATGAGCATTATGATGAAGAAAATATGCATCATGATGAAGGAAATGAGCATCATGATTAAGAAAATGAGCATCATGATGAAAGGAAATGAGCATCGTGATGAAGAAAATGAGCATCATGATGTATAAAATATGCATCATGGTGAAGAAAATATGCATCATGATGAAGAAAATGAGCATCATGATGAAGTAAATATGCATCAAGATGAAGAAAATGTGCATCATGATGTAGAGAATGACGTAGAGAATGAATGATAATCATGATGAAGAAAATTTGCATCATGATGATGAAAATGAGCATCAAGATGAAGAAAATATGCATCATGATGAAGGAAATGAGCATCATAATGAAGAAAATGAGTATCATGATGAAGAAAATATGCATCATGACTATGGAAAATATGCATCATGTTGAAGAAAATGAGCATCATGATGACTAAAATATGCATCAAGATGAAGAAAATATGAATCATGATGAAGCTCATGATGGAAAAAATATGAATCATGATGAAAAAAATTTGCATCCTGATGAAGAAAATGAGCATCATGATGAAGAAAATATGCATCATGATGTAGAAAATATGCATCGTGATGAAGAAAATGAGCATCAAGATGAAGGAAATGAGCATCATGATGAAGAAAATGAGCATCATGATGAAGGAAATGAGCATCATGATGAAGAAAATATGCAGCATGATGTAGGAAATAACCATCATAATGAAGAAAATATGCATCATGATGAATGAAATGAGCATTGTGATATAGGAAATTAGCATCATGATGAAGGAAATACACATCATGATGAACGAAATTAGCATCTTGATGATGGAAATGAGCATCATAATGAAGAAAACATGCATCATGATGAAGGAAATAAGCATATTGATGTAGGAAATGAGCATCATGTTGAAGGAAACATGCATCATTATGAAGAAAATGAGAATCATGATGAAGAAATTATGCATCAAGATGAAGAAAATATGCATCAAGATGAAAAAAATGAGCATCATGATGAAGAAATTTACATCATGATGCAGAAAATGAACATCATGATGAAGGAAATGAGCATCATGATAAAGAAAATGAGTTTCATGACGAATAAAATAAGCATCATGATAAAGAAAATATGCGTCATGATGAAGAAAATGAGCATCATGATGATTAAAAAGAGTATCATGATGAAGAAAATGAGCATTATGATGAAGAAAATATGCATCATGATGAAGGAAATGAGCATCATGATTAAGAAAATGAGCATCATGATGAAAGGAAATGAGCATCGTGATGAAGAAAATGAGCATCATGATGAATAAAATATGCATCATGGTGAAGAAAATATGCATCATGATGAAGAAAATGAGCATCATGACGAAGAAAATATGCATCATGATGATGAAAATGAGCATCAAGATGAAGAAAATATGCATCATGATGAAGGAAATGAGCACCATAATGAAGAAAATGAGTATCATAATGAAGAAAATGAGTATCATAATGAAGAAAATATGCATCATGATGAAGAAAATGAGCATCAAGATGAAGAAAATGTGCATCATGATGAAGCTCATGATGAAGAAAATATGAATCATGATGAAGAAAATTAGCATCGTGATGAAGAAAATGAGCATCATGATGAAGAAAATATGCATCATGATGTAGAAAATATGCATCGTGATGAAGAAAATGAGCATCGTGATGAAGGAAATGTGCATCATGACGAGGAAATGAGCATCATGATGAAGAAAATGAGCATCATGATGAAGAAAATATGCATCATGACGAAGAGAATATGCATCATGATGAAGAAAATGAGCATCATGATGAAGAAAATGAGCATCATGATAAAAAAAATATGTATCATGATGAAGAAAATGAGCATCATGATAAAGAAAAAACGCATCGTGACGAAGAAAATGAGCATCATGATAAAGGAAATATGAATCATGATGAAGGAAATGAGCATCATGATGAAGGAATTTGGCATCATGATGAAGCTAATATGCATTGAGTTGAAAGAAATATGCATCATGATGAAGGAAGTGAGCATCATAGTGTTGGAAATAAACATTATGATTATGGATAATGATGAAGGAAATTAGCATCATAGAGATGGAAATGACCATAATGATGAAAGAAATGATCATCAAGATGAACGAAATGAGCATCATGATTAAGAAAATGAGCATCATGAAGATGTGAATAGGAATCGTGATGTAGGAAATGAGCATCATGATGAAGGAAATGAGCATCATTATGATGGAAATATTAATCGTGACGTAGGATATGTGCATCATGATGAAAGAAAATATGCATCATGATGCAGGAAATGAGCATCATGATGCAGGAAATGAGCATCATGTTGAATGAAACATGCATCATGATGACGGATATGAGCATCAGGATGAAGGATTTCTGTATCACGATGAAGGAAATAAGCATCATGTTAAGGGATTAATGCATGATGATGATGAAAATAAACATCATGATGAAGGAAATGAGTATCTTGATGAAGAAAATATGCATTATGATGAAGGAAATGAGCATCATGATGATGTTTGCATCGTGATGTATTAAATTAGCATCATTATGAAGGAAAAATGCATCATGATGAATGAAAGGAGTTTCATGATGTAGGAAAAGAAAATCACGATAAAGGAAACATGTATCATGATGTAGGAAACAAGCATCATGATGAATGAAATATGTATCATGATGAAGGAAATGAGCATCATGATATAGGAAATGTGTATCATGATAAGGGAACTACGCATAATAATGAATGAAATTAACATCATGATGAAGTGTTTATGGATCATAAAGATTGAAATTAGCATCAAGATGAAGAAATTTTGCATCATGATAAAGGAAATGATCATCATGATGTTGAAAATAAGCGTAATGAAGAAGGAAACGTGCAGCATGATGTAGGAAATAAGCATCATGATGAAAAATATGCGTCATGATGAATGAAATGAGCATAGAGATGTAGGAAATTAGCATCATGATGAAGGAAATACACATCATGATGAACGAAATTAGCATCTTGATGATGGAAATTAGCATCATAATGAAGAAAACATGCATCATGATGAAGGAAATGAGCATATTGATGTAGGAAATGAGCATCATGTTGAAGGAAACATGCATCATGATGAAGAAAATGAGAATCATGATGAAGAAATTATGCATCAAGATGAAGAAAATATGCATCAAGATGAAAAAAATGAGCATCATGATGAAGAAATTTACATCATGATGTAGAAAATGAACATCATGATGAAGGAAATGAGCATCATGATAAAGAAAATGAGGTTCATGACGAATAAAATAAGCATCATGATAAAGAAAATATGCGTCATAATGAAGAAAATGAGCATCATGATGATTAAAAAGAGTATCATGATGAAGAAAATGAGCATTATGATGAAGAAAATATGCATCATGATGAAGGAAATGAGCATCATGATTAAGAAAATGAGCATCATGATGAAAGGAAATGAGCATCGTGATGAAGAAAATGAGCATCATGATGAATAAAATATGCATCATGGTGAAGAAAATATGCATCATGATGAAGAAAATGAGCATCATGATGAAGTAAATATGCATCAAGATGAAGAAAATGTGCATCATGATGTAGAGAATGACGTAGAGAATGAATGATAATCATGATGAAGAAAATATGCATCATGATGATGAAAATGAGCATCAAGATGAAGAAAATATGCATCATGATGAAGGAAATGAGCATCATAATGAAGAAAATGAGTATCATAATGAAGAAAATGAGTATCATAATGAAGAAAATATGCATCATGATGAAGAAAATGAGCATCAAGATGAAGAAAATGTGCATCAAGATGAAGCTCATGATGAAGAAATATGAATCATGATGAAGAAAATTAGCATCGTGATGAAGAAAATGAGCATCATGATGAAGAAAATATGCATCATGATGTAGAAAATATGCATCGTGATGAAGAAAATGAGCATCAAGATGAAGGAAATGTTCATCATGACGAGGAAATGAGCATCTTGATGAAGAAAATGAGCATCATGACGAAGAGAATATGCATCATGATGAAGAAAATGAGCATCATGATGAAGAAAATGAGCATCATGATGAAGAAAATGAGCATCGTGATGAAGGAAATGTGCATCATGACGAGGAAATGAGCATCATGATGAAGAAAATGAGCATCATGATGAAGAAAATATGCATCATGACGAAGAGAATATGCATCATGATGAAGAAAATGAGCATCATGATGAAGAAAATGAGCATCATGATAAAAAAAATATGTATCATGATGAAGAAAATGAGCATCATGATAAAGAAAATACGCATCGTGACGAAGAAAATGAGCATCATGATAAAGGAAATATGAATCATGATGAAGGAAATGAGCATCATGATGAAGGAATTGGGCATCATGATGAAGCTAATATGCATTGAGATGAAAGAAATATGCATCATGATGAAGGAAGTGAGCATCATAGTGTTGGAAATAAACATTATGATTATGGATAATGATGAAGGAAATTAGCATCATAGTGATGGAAATGACCATAATGATGAAAGAAATGATCATCAAGATGAACGAAATGAGCATCATGATTAAGAAAATGAGCATCATGAAGATGTGAATAGGAATCGTGATGTAGGAAATGAGCATCATGATGAAGGAAATGAGCATCATTATGATGGAAATATTAATCGTGGCGTAGGAAATGTGCATCATGATGAAAGAAAATATGCATCAAGATGCAGGAAATGAGCATCATGATGCAGGAAATGAGCATCATGTTGAATGAAACATGCATCATGATGACGGATATGAGCATCAGGATGAAGGATTTCTGTATCACGATGAAGGAAATAAGCATCATGTTAAGGGATTAATGCATGATGATGATGAAAATAAACATCATGATGAAGGAAATGAGTATCTTGATGAAGAAAATATGCATTATGATGAAGGAAATGAGCATCATGATGATGTTTGCATCGTGATGTATTAAATTAGCATCATTATGAAGGAAAAATGCATCATGATGAATGAAAGGAGTTTCATGATGTAGGAAAAGAAAATCACGATAAAGGAAAAATGTATCATGATGTAGGAAACAAGCATCATGATGAATGAAATATGTATCATGATGAAGGAAATGAGCATCATGATATAGGAAATGTGTATCATGATAAGGGAACTACGCATAATAATGAATGAAATTAACATCATGATGAAGTGTTTATGGATCATAAAGATTGAAATTAGCATCAAGATGAAGAAATTTTGCATCATGATAAAGGAAATGATCATCATGATGTTGAAAATAAGCGTAATGAAGAAGGAAACGTGCAGCATGATGTAGGAAATAAGCATCATGATGAAAAATATGCATCATGATGAATAAAATGAGCATAGTGATGTAGGAAATTAGCATCATGATGAAGGAAATACACATCATGATGAACGAAATTAGCATCTTGATGATGGAAATGAGCATCATAATGAAGAAAACATGCATCATGATGAAGGAAATGAGCATATTGATGTAGGAAATGAGCATCATGTTGAAGGAAACATGCATCATGATGAAGAAAATGAGAATCATGATGAAGAAATTATGCATCAAGATGAAGAAAATATGCATCAAGATGAAAAAAATGAGCATCATGATGAAGAAATTTACATCATGATGCAGAAAATGAACATCATGATGAAGGAAATGATCATCATGATAAAGAAAATGTGGTTCATGACGAATAAAATAAGCATCATGATAAAGAAAATATGCGTCATAATGAAGAAAATGAGCATCATGATGATTAAAAAGAGTATCATGATGAAGAAAATGAGCATTATGATGAAGAAAATATGCATCATGATGAAGGAAATGAGCATCATGAGTAAGAAAATGAGCATCATGATGAAAGGAAATGAGCATCGTGATGAAGAAAATGAGCATCATGATGAATAAAATATGCATCATGGTGAAGAAAATATGCATCATGATGAAGAAAATGAGCATCATGATGAAGTAAATATGCATCAAGATGAAGAAAATGTGCATCATGATGTAGAGAATGACGTAGAGAATGAATGATAATCATGATGAAGAAAATATGCATCATGATGATGAAAATGAGCATCAAGATGAAGAAAATATGCATCATGATGAAGGAAATGAGCATCATAATGAAGAAAATGAGTATCATAATGAAGAAAATGAGTATCATAATGAAGAAAATATGCATCATGATGAAGAAAATGAGCATCAAGATGAAGAAAATGTGCATCAAGATGAAGCTCATGATGAAGAAAATATGAATCATGATGAAGAAAATTAGCATCGTGATGAAGAAAATGAGCATCATGATGAAGAAAATATGCATCATGATGTAGAAAATATGCATCGTGATGAAGAAAATGAGCATCAAGATGAAGGAAATGTTCATCATGACGAGGAAATGAGCATCTTGATGAAGAAAATGAGCATCATGACGAAGAGAATATGCATCATGATGAAGAAAATGAGCATCATGATGAAGAAAATGAGCATCATGATGAAAAAAATATGTATCATGATGAAGAAAATGAGCATCATAATAAAGAAAATACGCATCGTGACGAAGAAAATATGCATCATGATGAAAAAAATGAGCATCATGATAAAGAAAATGAGCATAATGATGAATAAAAATAAGCATCATAATGAAGAAAATAGGCATCATGATGATGAAAACGAGCATCATTATGAAGAAATCTGCATCATGATGATGGAAATGAGCATAATGATGAAGGAAATATGCATCATGATGTAGAGAATGAGCTTCATTATGAAGGAAATATGTATCATTATGAATGAAATGAGCATTATCTTGTAGGAAATGAGTATCATGAAGGAAATACGCATCACGATGAAGTATATTAGCATCACGATGAAGAAGACATGCATCATGATGAAGGAAATGATCACAATGACGTAGGAAATGAGCATCACGTTGAAAGAAATGATCATCATGATGAAGGAAATATGTATAATTTTGTAGGAAATGAGCATCATGATGAAGGAAATATGCATTAAGATGAATGAAATGAGCATCATGATTAAGAAATGACCATAATGACGTAGGAAATGATAATCTTGGTGAAGGAAATATCTATCATGATGAAGGAAATGAGCGTCACGATAAAGGAAATATGAATCATGATAAAGGAAATGAGCATCATGATGAAGGAATTGGGCATCATGATGAA
Source organism: Pogostemon cablin (assembly GCA_023678885.1). NCBI lineage: Eukaryota > Viridiplantae > Streptophyta > Magnoliopsida > Lamiales > Lamiaceae > Pogostemon > Pogostemon cablin. The sequence continues at coordinate 37,107,801 of CM042961.1, read as the reverse complement.
GCAAATATGCATTGAGATGAAAGAAATATGCATCATGATGAAGGAAGTGAGCATCATAGTGTTGGAAATAAACATTATGATTATGGATAATGATGAAGGAAATTAGCATCATAGTGATGGAAATGACCATAATAATGAAAGAAATGATCATCAAGATGAACGAAATGAGCATCATGATTAAGAAAATGAGCATCATGAAGATGTGAATAGGAATTGTGATGTAGGAAATGAGCATCATGATGAAGGAAATGAGCATCATTATGATGGAAATATTAATCGTGACGTAGGAAATGTGCATCATGATGAAAGAAAATATGCATCATGATGCAGGAAATGAGCATCATGATCCAGGAAATGAGCATCATGTTGAATGAAACATGCATCATGATGACAGATATGAGCATCAGGATGAAGGATTTCTGTATCACGATGAAGGAAATAAGCATCATGTTAAGGGATTAATGCATGATGATGATGAAAATAAACATCATGATGAAGGAAATGAGTATCTTGATGAAGAAAATATGCATTATGAAGAAGGAAATGAGCATCATGATGATGTTTGCATCGTGATGTATTAAATTAGCATCATTATGAAGGAAAATAAATCATGATGAATGAAAGGAGTTTCATGATGTAGGAAAAGAAAATCACGATAAAGGAAACATGTATCATGATGTAGGAAACAAGCATCATGATGAATGAAATATGTATCATGATGAAGGAAATGAGCATCATGATATAGGAAATGTGTATCATGATAAAGGAACTACGCATAATAATGAATGAAATTAACATCATGATGAAGTGTTTATGCATCATGATGATTGAAATTAGCATCAAGATGAAGAAATTTTGCATCATGATGACGGAAATGATCATTATGATGTTGGAAGTAAGCGTAATGATGAAGGAAATATGCAGCATGATGTAGGAAATAAGCATCATGATGAAGAAAATATGCATCATGATGAATGAAATGAGCATAGTGATATAGGAAATTAGCATCATGATGAAGGAAATACACATCATGATGAACGAAATTAGCATCTTGATGATGGAAATGAGCATCATAATGAAGAAAACATGCATCATGATGAAGGAAATGAGCATATTGATGTAGGAAATGAGCATCATGTTGAAGGAAACTTGCATCATGATGAAGAAAATGAGAATCATGATGAAGAAATTATGCATCAAGATGAAGTAAATATGCATCAAGATGAAGAAAATGTGCATCATGATGTAGAGAATGACGTAGAGAATGAATGATAATCATGATGAAGAAAATATGCATCATGATGATGAAAATGAGCATCAAGATGAAGAAAATATGCATCATGATGAAGGAAATGAGCATCATAATGAAGAAAATAATTATCATGATGAAGAAAATATGCATCATGACTATGGAAAATATGCATCATGTTGAAGAAAATGAGCATCATGATGACTAAAATATGCATCAAGATGAAGAAAATATGCATCATGATGAAGCTCATGATGAAAAAAATATGAATCATGATGAAAAAAATTTGCATCCTGATGAAGAAAATGAGCATCATGATGAAAAAAATATGCATCATGATGTAGAAAATATGCATTGTGATGAAGAAAATGAGCATCAAGATGAAGGAAATGTGTATCATGACGAGGAAATGAGCATCATGATGAAGAAAATGAGCATCATGATGAAGAAAATATGCATCATGACGAAGAAAATATGCATCATGATGAAGAAAATGAGCATCATGATGAAGAAAATGAGCATCATAATGAAGAAAATATGTATCTTGATGAAGAAAATGAGCAATCATGATAAAGAAAATACGCATCGTGACGAAGAAAATATGCATCATGATGAAAAAATGAGCATCATGATAAAGAAAATGAGCATCATGATGAATAAAAATGAGCATCATAATGAAGAAAATATGCATCATGATGATGAAAATGAGCATCATTATGAAGAAATCTACATCATGATGATGGAAATGAGCATAATGATGAAGGAAATATGCATCATGATGTAGAGAATGAGCTTCATTATGAAGGAAATATGTATCATTATGAATGAAATGAGCATTATCTTGTAGGAAATGAGTATCATGAAGGAAATACACATCACGATAAAGTATATTAGCATCACGATGAAGAAGACATGCATCATGATGAAGGAAATGATCACAATGACGTAGGAAATGAGCATCACGTTGAAAGAAATGATCATCATGATGAAGGAAATATGTATAATTTTGTAGGAAATGAGCATCATGATGAAGGAAATATGCATTAAGATGAATGAAATGAGCATCATGATTAAGAAATGACCATAATGACGTAGGAAATGATAATCTTGGTGAAGGAAATATATATCATGATGAAGGAAATGAGCATTATGATGAAGGAAATGAGCGTCACGATAAAGGAAATATGAATCATGATGAAGGAAATGAGCATCATGATGAAGGAATTGGGCATCATGATGAAGCTAATATGCATTGAGATGAAAGAAATATGCATCATGATGAAGGAAGTGGGCATCATAGTGTTGGAAATAAACATTATGATTATGGATAATGATGAAGGAAATTAGCATCATAGTGATGGAAATGACCATAATGATGAAAGAAATGATCATCAAGATGAACGAAATGAGCATCATGATTAAGAAAATGAGCATCATGAAGATGTGAATAGGAATCGTGATGTAGGAAATGAGCATCATGATGAAGGAAATGAGCATCATTATGATGGAAATATTAATCGTGACGTAGGAAATGTTCATCATGATGAAAGAAAATATGCATCATGATGCAGGAAATGAGCATCATGTTGAATGAAACATGCATCATGATGACGGATATGAGCATCAGCATGAAGGATTTCTGTATCACGATGAAGGAAATAAGCATCATGTTAAGGGATTAATGCATGATGATGATGAAAATAAACATCATGATGAAGGAAATGAGTATCTTGATGAAGAAAATATGCATTATGATGAAGGAAATGAGCATCATGATGATGTTTGCATCGTGATGTATTAAATTAGCATCATTATGAAGGAAAATGCATCATGATGAATGAAAGGAGTTTCATGATGTAGGAAAAGAAAATCACGATAAAGGAAACATGTATCATGATGTAGGAAACAAGCATCATGATGAATGAAATATGTATCATGATGAAGGAAATGAGCATCATGATATAGGAAATGTGTATCATGATAAAGGAACTACGCATAATAATGAATGAAATTAACATCATGATGAAGTGTTTATGCATCATGATGATTGAAATTAGCATCAAGATGAAGAAATTTTGCATCATGATGACGGAAATGATCATTATGATATTGGAAATAAGCGTAATGATGAAGGAAATATGCAGCATGATGTAGGAAATAAGCATCATGATGAAGAAAATATGCATCATGATGAATGAAATGAGCATAGTGATATAGGAAATTAGCATCATGATGAAGGAAATACACATCATGATGAACGAAATTAGCATCTTGATGATGGAAATGAGCATCATAATGAAGAAAACATGCATCATGATGAAGGAAATAAGCATATTGATGTAGGAAATGAGCATCATGTTGAAGGAAACATGCATCATGATGAAGAAAATGAGAATCATGATGAAGAAATTATGCATCAAGATGAAGAAAATATGAATCAAGATGAAAAAAATGAGCATCATGATGAAGAAATTTACATCATGATGCAGAAAATGAACATCATGGTGAAGGAAATGAGCATCATAATAAAGAAAATGAGGTTCATGACGAATAAAATAAGCATCATGATAAAGAAAATATGCGTCATGATGAAGAAAATGAGCATCATGATGATTAAAAAGAGTATCATGATGAAGAAAATGAGCATTATGATGAAGAAAATATGCATCATGATGAAGGAAATGAGCATCATGATTAAGAAAATGAGCATCATGATGAAAGGAAATGAGCATCGTGATGAAGAAAATGAGCATCATGATGAATAAAATATGCATCATGGTGAAGAAAATATGCATCATGATGAAGAAAATGAGCATCATGATGAAATAAATATGCATCAAGATGAAGAAAATGTGCATCATGATGTAGAGAATGACGTAGAGAATGAATGATAATCATGATGAAGAAAATATGCATCATGATGATGAAAATGAGCATCAAGATGAAGAAAATATGCATCATGATGAAGGAAATGAGCATCATAATGAAGAAAATGAGTATTATAATGAAGAAAATGAGTATCATAATGAAGAAAATATGCATCATGATGAAGAAAATGAGCATCAAGATGAAGAAAATGTGCATCATGATGAAGCTCATGATGAAGAAAATATGATTCATGATGAAGAAAATTAGCATCGTGATGAAGAAAATGAGCATCATGATGAAAAAAATATGCATCATGATGTAGAAAATATGCATCGTGATGAAGAAAATGAGCATCAAGATGAAGGAAATGTGCATCATGACGAGGAAATGAGCATCATGATGAAGAAAATGAGCATCATGATGAAGAAAATATGCATCATGACGAAGAGAATATGCATCATGATGAAGAAAATGAGCATCATGATGAAGAAAATTAGCATCATGATGAAAAAAATATGTATCATGATGAAGAAAATGAGCATCATGATAAAGAAAATATGCATCGTGGCGAAGAAAATATGCATCATGATGAAAAAAATGAGCATCATGATAAAGAAAATGAGCATCATGATGAATAAAAATAAGCATCATAATGAAGTAAATAGGCATCATGATGATGAAAACGAGCATCATTATGAAGAAATCTGCATCATGATGATGGAAATGAGCATAATGATGAAGGAAATATGCATCATGATGTAGAGAATGAGCTTCATTATGAAGGAAATATGTATCACTATGAATGAAATGAGCATTATCTTGTAGGAAATGAGTATCATGAAGGTAATACGCATCACGATGAAGTATATTAGCATCACGATGAAGAAGACATGCATCATGATGAAGGAAATGATCACAATGACGTAGGAAATGAGCATCACGTTGAAAGAAATGATCATCATGATGAAGGAAATATGTATAATTTTGTAGGAAATGAGCATCATGATGAAGGAAATATGCATTAAGATGAATGAAATGAGCATCATGATTAAGAAATGACCATAATGACGTAGGAAATGATAATCTTGGTGAAGGAAATATCTATCATGATGAAGGAAATGAGCGTCACGATAAAGGAAATATGAATCATGATAAAGGAAATGAGCATCATGATGAAGGAATTGGGCATCACGATGAAGCTAATATGCATTGAGATGAAAGAAATATACATCATGATGAAGGAAGTGAGCATCATAGTGTTGGAAATAAACATTATGATTATGGATAATGATGAAGGAAATTAGCATCATAGTGATGGAAATGACCATAATGATGAAAGAAATGATCATCAAGATGAACGAAATGAGCATCATGATTAAGAAAATGAGCATCATGAAGATGTGAACAGGAATTGTGATGTAGGAAATGAGCACATGATGAAGGAAATGAGCATCATTATGATGGAAATATTAATCGTGACGTAGGAAATGTGCATCATGATGAAAGAAAATATGCATCATGATGCAGGAAATGAGCATCATGATGCAGGAAATGAGCATCATGTTGAATGAAACATGCATCATGATGACGGATAGAGCATCAGGATGATGGATTTCTGTATCACGATGAAGGAAATAAGCATCATGTTAAGGGATTAATGCATGATGATGATGAAAATAAACATCATGATGAAGGAAATGAGTATCTTGATGAAGAAAATATGCATTATGATAAAGGAAATGAGCATCATGATGATGTTTGCATCGTGATGTATTAAATTAGCATCATTATGAAGGAAAATGCATCATGATGAATGAAAGGAGTTTCATGATGTAGGAAAAGAAAATCACGATAAAGGAAACATGTATCATGATGTAGGAAACAAGCATCATGATGAATGAAATATGTATCATGATGAAGGAAATGAGCATCATGATATAGGAAATGTGTATCATGATAAAGGAACTACGCATAATAATGAATGAAATTAACATCATGATGAAGTGTTTATGCATCATGATGATTGAAATTAGCATCAAGATGAAGAAATTTTGCATCATGATGACGGAAATGATCATTATGATGTTGGAAGTAAGCGTAATGATGAATGAAATATGCAGCATGATGTAGGAAATAAGCATCATAATGAAGAAAATATGCATCATTATGAATGAAATGAGCATAGTGATATAGGAAATTAGCATCATGAAGGAAATACACATCATGATGAACGAAATTAGCATCTTGATGATGGAAATGAGCATCATAATGAAGAAAACATGCATCATGATGAAGGAAATGAGCATATTGATGTAGGAAAATGAGCATCATGTTGAAGGAAACATGCATCATGATGAAGAAAATGAGAATCATGATGAAGAAATTATGCATCAAGATGAAGAAAATATGCATCAAGATGAAAAAAATGAGCACCATGATGAAGAAATTTACATCATGATGCAGAAAATGAACATCATGATGAAGGAAATGAGCATCATGATAAAGAAAATGAGGTTCATGACGAATAAAATAAACATCATGATAAAGAAAATATGCGTCATGATGAAGAAAATGAGTATCATGATGATTAAAAAGAGTATCATGATGAAGAAAATGAGCATTATGATGAAGAAAATATGCATCATGATGAAGGAAATGAGCATCATGATTAAGAAAATGAGCATCATGATGAAAGAAAATGAGCATCGTGATGAAGAAAATTAGCATCATGATGAATAAAATATGCATCATGGTGAAGAAAATATGCATCATGATGAAGAAAATGAGCATCATGATGAAGTAAATATGCATCAAGATGAAGAAAATGTGCATCATGATGTAGAGAATGACGTAGAGAATGAATGATAATCATGATGAAGAAAATTTGCTCATGATGATGAAAATGAGCATCAAGATGAAGAAAATATGCATCATGATGAAGGAAATGAGCATCATAATGAAGAAAATGAGTATCATGATGAAGAAAATATGCATCATGACTATGGAAAATATGCATCAGGTTGAAGAAAATGAGCATCATGATGACTAAAATATTCATCAAGATGAAGAAAATTTGCATCATGATGAAGCTCATGATGTAAAAAATATGAATCATGATGAAAAAAATTTGCATCCTGATGAAGAAAATGAGCATCATGATGAAGAAAATATGCATCATGATGTAGAAAATATGCATTGTGATGAAGAAAATGAGCATCAAGATGAAGGAAATGTGTATCATGACGAAGAAATGAGCATCATGATGAAGAAAATGAGCATCATTATGAAGAAAATATGCATCATGACGAAGAAAATATGCATCATGATGAAGAAAATGAGCATCATGATGAAGAAAATGAGCATCATAATGAAGAAAATATGTATCTTGATGAAGAAAATGAGCAATCATGATAAAGAAAATACGCATCGTGACGAAGAAAATATGCATCATGATGAAAAAATGAGCATCATGATAAAGAAAATGAGCATCATGATGAATAAAAATGAGCATCATAATGAAGAAAATATGCATCATGATGATGAAAATGAGCATCATTATGAAGAAATCTGCATCATGATGATGGAAATGAGCATAATGATGAAGGAAATATGCATCATGATGTAGAGAATGAGCTTCATTATGAAGGAAATATGTATCATTATGAATGAAATGAACATTATCTTGTAGGAAATGAGTATCATGAAGGAAATACGCATCACGATGAAGAAGACATGCATCATGATGAAGGAAATGATCACAATGACGTAGGAAATGAGCATCACGTTGAAAGAAATGATCATCATGATGAAGGAAATATGTATAATTTTGTAGGAAATGAGCATCATGATGAAGGAAATATGCATTAAGATGAATGAAATGAGTATCATGATTAAGAAATGACCATAATGACGTAGGAAATGATAATCTTGGTGAAGGAAATATATATCATGATGAAGAAATGAGCATTATGATGAAGGAAATGAGCGTCACGATAAAGGAAATATGAATCATGATGAAGGAAATGAGCATCATGATGAAGGAATTGGGCATCATGATGAAGCTAATATGCATTGAGATGAAAGAAATATGCATCATGATGAAGGAAGTGAGCGTCATAGTGTTGGAAATAAACATTATGATTATGGATAATGATGAAGGAAATTAGCATCATAGTGATGGAAATGGCCATAATGATGAAAGAAATGATCATCAAGATGAACGAAATGAGCATTATGATTAAGAAAATGAGCATCATGAAGATGTGAATAGGAATCGTGATGTAGGAAATGAGCATCATGATGAAGGAAATGAGCATCATTATGATGGAAATATTAATCGTGACGTAGGAAATGTGCATCATGATGAAAGAAAATATGCATCATGATGCAGGAAATGAGCATCATGATGCAGGAAATGAGCATCATGATGAAAGGAAATGAGCATCGTGATGAAGAAAATGAGCATTATGATGAATAAAATATGCATCATGGTGAAGAAAATATGCATCATGATGAAGAAAATGAGCATCATGATGAAGTAAATATGCATCAAGATGAAGAAAATGTGCATCATGATGTAGAGAATGATGTAGAGAATGAATGATTATCATGATGAAAATGAGCATCATGATGAAGAAAATATGCATCATGATGATGAAAATGAGCATCAAGATGAAGAAAATATGCATCATGATGAAGGAAATGAGCATCATAAAGAAGATAATGAGTATCATAATGAAGAAAATACGCATCATGATTATGAAAAATACGCATCATGAAGAAGAAAATGAGCATCAAGATGAAGAAAATATGCATCATGATGAAGCTCATGATGAAGAAAATATGAATCATGATGAAGAAAATTAGCATCGTGATAAAGAAAATGAGCATCATGATGAAGAAAATATGCATCATGATGTAGAAAATATGCATCGTGATGAAGAAAATAATCATCAAGATGAAGGAAATGTGCATCATGACGAGGAAATGAGCATCATGATGAAGAAAATGAGCATCATGATGAAGAAAATATGCATCATGACGAAGAGAATATGCATCATGAAGAAGAAAATGAGCATCATGATGAAGAAAATGAGCATCATGATGAAAAAAATATGTATCATGATGAAGAAAATGAGCATCATGATAAAGAAAATACGTATCGTGACAAAGAAAATATGCATCATGATGAAAAAAATGAGCATCATGATAAAGAAAATGAGCATCATGATGAATAAAAATAAGCATCATAATGAAGAAAATAGGCATCATGATGATGAAAATGAGCATCATTATGAAAAAATCTGCATCATGATGATGGAAATGAGCATAATGATGAAGGAAATATGCATCATGATGTAGAGAATGAGCTTCATTATGAAGGAAATATGTATCATTATGAATGAAATGAGCATTATCTTGTAGGAAATGAGTATCATGAAGGAAATACGCATCACGATGAAGTATATTAGCATCACGATGAAGAAGACATGCATCATGATGAAGGAAATAAGCATGATGTAGGAAATAAGCATCATGATGAAAAATATGCATCATGATGAATAAAATGAGCATAGTGATGTAGGAAATTAGCATCATGATGAAGGAAATACACATCATGATGAACGAAATTAGCATCTTGATGATGGAAATGAGCATCATAATGAAGAAAACATGCATCATGATGAAGGAAATGAGCATATTGATGTAGGAAATGAGCATCATGTTGAAGGAAACATGCATCATGATGAAGAAAATGAGAATCATGATGAAGAAATTATGCATCAAGATGAAGAAAATATGCATCAAGATGAAAAAAATGAGCATCATGATGAAGAAATTTACATCATGATGCAGAAAATGAACATCATGATGAAGGAAATGATCATCATGATAAAGAAAATGTGGTTCATGACGAATAAAATAAGCATCATGATAAAGAAAATATGCGTCATAATGAAGAAAATGAGCATCATGATGATTAAAAAGAGTATCATGATGAAGAAAATGAGCATTATGATGAAGAAAATATGCATCATGATGAAGGAAATGAGCATCATGAATAAGAAAATGAGCATCATGATGAAAGGAAATGAGCATCGTGATGAAGAAAATGAGCATCATGATGAATAAAATATGCATCATGGTGAAGAAAATATGCATCATGATGAAGAAAATGAGCATCATGATGAAGTAAATATGCATCAAGATGAAGAAAATGTGCATCATGATGTAGAGAATGACGTAGAGAATGAATGATAATCATGATGAAGAAAATATGCATCATGATGATGAAAATGAGCATCAAGATGAAGAAAATATGCATCATGATGAAGGAAATGAGCATCATAATGAAGAAAATGAGTATCATAATGAAGAAAATGAGTATCATAATGAAGAAAATATGCATCATGATGAAGAAAATGAGCATCAAGATGAAGAAAATGTGCATCAAGATGAAGCTCATGATGAAGAAAATATGAATCATGATGAAGAAAATTAGCATCGTGATGAAGAAAATGAGCATCATGATGAAGAAAATATGCATCATGATGTAGAAAATATGCATCGTGATGAAGAAAATGAGCATCAAGATGAAGGAAATGTTCATCATGACGAGGAAATGAGCATCTTGATGAAGAAAATGAGCATCATGACGAAGAGAATATGCATCATGATGAAGAAAATGAGCATCATGATGAAGAAAATGAGCATCATGATGGAAAAAATATGTATCATGATGAAGAAAATGAGCATCATAATAAAGAAAATACGCATCGTGACGAAGAAAATATGCATCATGATGAAAAAAATGAGCATCATGATAAAGAAAATGAGCATAATGATGAATAAAAATAAGCATCATAATGAAGAAAATAGGCATCATGATGATGAAAACGAGCATCATTATGAAGAAATCTGCATCATGATGATGGAAATGAGCATAATGATGAAGGAAATATGCATCATGATGTAGAGAATGAGCTTCATTATGAAGGAAATATGTATCATTATGAATGAAATGAGCATTATCTTGTAGGAAATGAGTATCATGAAGGAAATACGCATCACGATGAAGTATATTAGCATCACGATGAAGAAGACATGCATCATGATGAAGGAAATGATCACAATGACGTAGGAAATGAGCATCACGTTGAAAGAAATGATCATCATGATGAAGGAAATATGTATAATTTTGTAGGAAATGAGCATCATGATGAAGGAAATATGCATTAAGATGAATGAAATGAGCATCATGATTAAGAAATGACCATAATGACGTAGGAAATGATAATCTTGGTGAAGGAAATATCTATCATGATGAAGGAAATGAGCGTCACGATAAAGGAAATATGAATCATGATAAAGGAAATGAGCATCATGATGAAGGAATTGGGCATCATGATGAAGCAAATATGCATTGAGATGAAAGAAATATGCATCATGATGAAGGAAGTGAGCATCATAGTGTTGGAAATAAACATTATGATTATGGATAATGATGAAGGAAATTAGCATCATAGTGATGGAAATGACCATAATAATGAAAGAAATGATCATCAAGATGAACGAAATGAGCATCATGATTAAGAAAATGAGCATCATGAAGATGTGAATAGGAATTGTGATGTAGGAAATGAGCATCATGATGAAGGAAATGAGCATCATTATGATGGAAATATTAATCGTGACGTAGGAAATGTGCATCATGATGAAAGAAAATATGCATCATGATGCAGGAAATGAGCATCATGATCCAGGAAATGAGCATCATGTTGAATGAAACATGCATCATGATGACAGATATGAGCATCAGGATGAAGGATTTCTGTATCACGATGAAGGAAATAAGCATCATGTTAAGGGATTAATGCATGATGATGATGAAAATAAACATCATGATGAAGGAAATGAGTATCTTGATGAAGAAAATATGCATTATGAAGAAGGAAATGAGCATCATGATGATGTTTGCATCGTGATGTATTAAATTAGCATCATTATGAAGGAAAATAAATCATGATGAATGAAAGGAGTTTCATGATGTAGGAAAAGAAAATCACGATAAAGGAAACATGTATCATGATGTAGGAAACAAGCATCATGATGAATGAAATATGTATCATGATGAAGGAAATGAGCATCATGATATAGGAAATGTGTATCATGATAAAGGAACTACGCATAATAATGAATGAAATTAACATCATGATGAAGTGTTTATGCATCATGATGATTGAAATTAGCATCAAGATGAAGAAATTTTGCATCATGATGACGGAAATGATCATTATGATGTTGGAAGTAAGCGTAATGATGAAGGAAATATGCAGCATGATGTAGGAAATAAGCATCATGATGAAGAAAATATGCATCATGATGAATGAAATGAGCATAGTGATATAGGAAATTAGCATCATGATGAAGGAAATACACATCATGATGAACGAAATTAGCATCTTGATGATGGAAATGAGCATCATAATGAAGAAAACATGCATCATGATGAAGGAAATGAGCATATTGATGTAGGAAATGAGCATCATGTTGAAGGAAACTTGCATCATGATGAAGAAAATGAGAATCATGATGAAGAAATTATGCATCAAGATGAAGTAAATATGCATCAAGATGAAGAAAATGTGCATCATGATGTAGAGAATGACGTAGAGAATGAATGATAATCATGATGAAGAAAATATGCATCATGATGATGAAAATGAGCATCAAGATGAAGAAAATATGCATCATGATGAAGGAAATGAGCATCATAATGAAGAAAATAATTATCATGATGAAGAAAATATGCATCATGACTATGGAAAATATGCATCATGTTGAAGAAAATGAGCATCATGATGACTAAAATATGCATCAAGATGAAGAAAATATGCATCATGATGAAGCTCATGATGAAAAAAATATGAATCATGATGAAAAAAATTTGCATCCTGATGAAGAAAATGAGCATCATGATGAAAAAAATATGCATCATGATGTAGAAAATATGCATTGTGATGAAGAAAATGAGCATCAAGATGAAGGAAATGTGTATCATGACGAGGAAATGAGCATCATGATGAAGAAAATGAGCATCATGATGAAGAAAATATGCATCATGACGAAGAAAATATGCATCATGATGAAGAAAATGAGCATCATGATGAAGAAAATGAGCATCATAATGAAGAAAATATGTATCTTGATGAAGAAAATGAGCAATCATGATAAAGAAAATACGCATCGTGACGAAGAAAATATGCATCATGATGAAAAAATGAGCATCATGATAAAGAAAATGAGCATCATGATGAATAAAAATGAGCATCATAATGAAGAAAATATGCATCATGATGATGAAAATGAGCATCATTATGAAGAAATCTACATCATGATGATGGAAATGAGCATAATGATGAAGGAAATATGCATCATGATGTAGAGAATGAGCTTCATTATGAAGGAAATATGTATCATTATAAATGAAATGAGCATTATCTTGTAGGAAATGAGTATCATGAAGGAAATACACATCACGATAAAGTATATTAGCATCACGATGAAGAAGACATGCATCATGATGAAGGAAATGATCACAATGACGTAGGAAATGAGCATCACGTTGAAAGAAATGATCATCATGATGAAGGAAATATGTATAATTTTGTAGGAAATGAGCATCATGATGAAGGAAATATGCATTAAGATGAATGAAATGAGCATCATGATTAAGAAATGACCATAATGACGTAGGAAATGATAATCTTGGTGAAGGAAATATATATCATGATGAAGGAAATGAGCATTATGATGAAGGAAATGAGCGTCACGATAAAGGAAATATGAATCATGATGAAGGAAATGAGCATCATGATGAAGGAATTGGGCATCATGATGAAGCTAATATGCATTGAGATGAAAGAAATATGCATCATGATGAAGGAAGTGGGCATCATAGTGTTGGAAATAAACATTATGATTATGGATAATGATGAAGGAAATTAGCATCATAGTGATGGAAATGACCATAATGATGAAAGAAATGATCATCAAGATGAACGAAATGAGCATCATGATTAAGAAAATGAGCATCATGAAGATGTGAATAGGAATCGTGATGTAGGAAATGAGCATCATGATGAAGGAAATGAGCATCATTATGATGGAAATATTAATCGTGACGTAGGAAATGTTCATCATGATGAAAGAAAATATGCATCATGATGAAGGAAATGAGCATCATGATGCAGGAAATGAGCATCATGTTGAATGAAACATGCATCATGATGACGGATATGAGCATCAGGATGAAGGATTTTTGTATCACGATGAAGGAAATAAGCATCATGTTAAGGGATTAATGCATGATGATGATGAAAATAAACATCATGATGAAGGAAATGAGTATCTTGATGAAGGAACTACGCATAATAATGAATGAAATTAACATCATGATGAAGTGTTTATGCATCATGATGATTGAAATTAGCATCAAGATGAAGAAATTTTGCATCATGATGACGGAAATGATCATTATGATATTGGAAATAAGCGTAATGATGAAGGAAATATGCAGCATGATGTAGGAAATAAGCATCATGATGAAGAAAATATGCATCATGATGAATGAAATGAGCATAGTGATATAGGAAATTAGCATCATGATGAAGGAAATACACATCATGATGAACGAAATTAGCATCTTGATGATGGAAATGAGCATCATAATGAAGAAAACATGCATCATGATGAAGGAAATAAGCATATTGATGTAGGAAATGAGCATCATGTTGAAGGAAACATGCATCATGATGAAGAAAATGAGAATCATGATGAAGAAATTATGCATCAAGATGAAGAAAATATGAATCAAGATGAAAAAAATGAGCATCATGATGAAGAAATTTACATCATGATGCAGAAAATGAACATCATGGTGAAGGAAATGAGCATCATAATAAAGAAAATGAGGTTCATGACGAATAAAATAAGCATCATGATAAAGAAAATATGCGTCATGATGAAGAAAATGAGCATCATGATGATTAAAAAGAGTATCATGATGAAGAAAATGAGCATTATGATGAAGAAAATATGCATCATGATGAAGGAAATGAGCATCATGATTAAGAAAATGAGCATCATGATGAAAGGAAATGAGCATCGTGATGAAGAAAATGAGCATCATGATGAATAAAATATGCATCATGGTGAAGAAAATATGCATCATGATGAAAAAAATGAGCATCATGATGAAATAAATATGCATCAAGATGAAGAAAATGTGCATCATGATGTAGAGAATGACGTAGAGAATGAATGATAATCATGATGAAGAAAATATGCATCATGATGATGAAAATGAGCATCAAGATGAAGAAAATATGCATCATGATGAAGGAAATGAGCATCATAATGAAGAAAATGAGTATTATAATGAAGAAAATGAGTATCATAATGAAGAAAATATGCATCATGATGAAGAAAATGAGCATCAAGATGAAGAAAATGTGCATCATGATGAAGCTCATGATGAAGAAAATATGATTCATGATGAAGAAAATTAGCATCGTGATGAAGAAAATGAGCATCATGATGAAAAAAATATGCATCATGATGTAGAAAATATGCATCGTGATGAAGAAAATGAGCATCAAGATGAAGGAAATGTGCATCATGACGAGGAAATGAGCATCATGATGAAGAAAATGAGCATCATGATGAAGAAAATATGCATCATGACGAAGAGAATATGCATCATGATGAAGAAAATGAGCATCATGATGAAGAAAATTAGCATCATGATGAAAAAAATATGTATCATGATGAAGAAAATGAGCATCATGATAAAGAAAATATGCATCGTGGCGAAGAAAATATGCATCATGATGAAAAAAATGAGCATCATGATAAAGAAAATGAGCATCATGATGAATAAAAATAAGCATCATAATGAAGTAAATAGGCATCATGATGATGAAAACGAGCATCATTATGAAGAAATCTGCATCATGATGATGGAAATGAGCATAATGATGAAGGAAATATGCATCATGATGTAGAGAATGAGCTTCATTATGAAGGAAATATGTATCACTATGAATGAAATGAGCATTATCTTGTAGGAAATGAGTATCATGAAGGTAATACGCATCACGATGAAGTATATTAGCATCACGATGAAGAAGACATGCATCATGATGAAGGAAATGATCACAATGACGTAGGAAATGAGCATCACGTTGAAAGAAATGATCATCATGATGAAGGAAATATGTATAATTTTGTAGGAAATGAGCATCATGATGAAGGAAATATGCATTAAGATGAATGAAATGAGCATCATGATTAAGAAATGACCATAATGACGTAGGAAATGATAATCTTGGTGAAGGAAATATCTATCATGATGAAGGAAATGAGCGTCACGATAAAGGAAATATGAATCATGATAAAGGAAATGAGCATCATGATGAAGGAATTGGGCATCACGATGAAGCTAATATGCATTGAGATGAAAGAAATATACATCATGATGAAGGAAGTGAGCATCATAGTGTTGGAAATAAACATTATGATTATGGATAATGATGAAGGAAATTAGCATCATAGTGATGGAAATGACCATAATGATGAAAGAAATGATCATCAAGATGAACGAAATGAGCATCATGATTAAGAAAATGAGCATCATGAAGATGTGAACAGGAATTGTGATGTAGGAAATGAGCACATGATGAAGGAAATGAGCATCATTATGATGGAAATATTAATCGTGACGTAGGAAATGTGCATCATGATGAAAGAAAATATGCATCATGATGCAGGAAATGAGCATCATGATGCAGGAAATGAGCATCATGTTGAATGAAACATGCATCATGATGACGGATAGAGCATCAGGATGATGGATTTCTGTATCACGATGAAGGAAATAAGCATCATGTTAAGGGATTAATGCATGATGATGATGAAAATAAACATCATGATGAAGGAAATGAGTATCTTGATGAAGAAAATATGCATTATGATAAAGGAAATGAGCATCATGATGATGTTTGCATCGTGATGTATTAAATTAGCATCATTATGAAGGAAAATGCATCATGATGAATGAAAGGAGTTTCATGATGTAGGAAAAGAAAATCACGATAAAGGAAACATGTATCATGATGTAGGAAACAAGCATCATGATGAATGAAATATGTATCATGATGAAGGAAATGAGCATCATGATATAGGAAATGTGTATCATGATAAAGGAACTACGCATAATAATGAATGAAATTAACATCATGATGAAGTGTTTATGCATCATGATGATTGAAATTAGCATCAAGATGAAGAAATTTTGCATCATGATGACGGAAATGATCATTATGATGTTGGAAGTAAGCGTAATGATGAATGAAATATGCAGCATGATGTAGGAAATAAGCATCATAATGAAGAAAATATGCATCATTATGAATGAAATGAGCATAGTGATATAGGAAATTAGCATCATGAAGGAAATACACATCATGATGAACGAAATTAGCATCTTGATGATGGAAATGAGCATCATAATGAAGAAAACATGCATCATGATGAAGGAAATGAGCATATTGATGTAGGAAAATGAGCATCATGTTGAAGGAAACATGCATCATGATGAAGAAAATGAGAATCATGATGAAGAAATTATGCATCAAGATGAAGAAAATATGCATCAAGATGAAAAAAATGAGCACCATGATGAAGAAATTTACATCATGATGCAGAAAATGAACATCATGATGAAGGAAATGAGCATCATGATAAAGAAAATGAGGTTCATGACGAATAAAATAAACATCATGATAAAGAAAATATGCGTCATGATGAAGAAAATGAGTATCATGATGATTAAAAAGAGTATCATGATGAAGAAAATGAGCATTATGATGAAGAAAATATGCATCATGATGAAGGAAATGAGCATCATGATTAAGAAAATGAGCATCATGATGAAAGAAAATGAGCATCGTGATGAAGAAAATTAGCATCATGATGAATAAAATATGCATCATGGTGAAGAAAATATGCATCATGATGAAGAAAATGAGCATCATGATGAAGTAAATATGCATCAAGATGAAGAAAATGTGCATCATGATGTAGAGAATGACGTAGAGAATGAATGATAATCATGATGAAGAAAATTTGCATCATGATGATGAAAATGAGCATCAAGATGAAGAAAATATGCATCATGATGAAGGAAATGAGCATCATAATGAAGAAAATGAGTATCATGATGAAGAAAATATGCATCATGACTATGGAAAATATGCATCAGGTTGAAGAAAATGAGCATCATGATGACTAAAATATTCATCAAGATGAAGAAAATTTGCATCATGATGAAGCTCATGATGTAAAAAATATGAATCATGATGAAAAAAATTTGCATCCTGATGAAGAAAATGAGCATCATGATGAAGAAAATATGCATCATGATGTAGAAAATATGCATTGTGATGAAGAAAATGAGCATCAAGATGAAGGAAATGTGTATCATGACGAAGAAATGAGCATCATGATGAAGAAAATGAGCATCATGATGAAGAAAATATGCATCATGACGAAGAAAATATGCATCATGATGAAGAAAATGAGCATCATGATGAAGAAAATGAGCATCATAATGAAGAAAATATGTATCTTGATGAAGAAAATGAGCAATCATGATAAAGAAAATACGCATCGTGACGAAGAAAATATGCATCATGATGAAAAAATGAGCATCATGATAAAGAAAATGAGCATCATGATGAATAAAAATGAGCATCATAATGAAGAAAATATGCATCATGATGATGAAAATGAGCATCATTATGAAGAAATCTGCATCATGATGATGGAAATGAGCATAATGATGAAGGAAATATGCATCATGATGTAGAGAATGAGCTTCATTATGAAGGAAATATGTATCATTATGAATGAAATGAACATTATCTTGTAGGAAATGAGTATCATGAAGGAAATACGCATCACGATGAAGAAGACATGCATCATGATGAAGGAAATGATCACAATGACGTAGGAAATGAGCATCACGTTGAAAGAAATGATCATCATGATGAAGGAAATATGTATAATTTTGTAGGAAATGAGCATCATGATGAAGGAAATATGCATTAAGATGAATGAAATGAGTATCATGATTAAGAAATGACCATAATGACGTAGGAAATGATAATCTTGGTGAAGGAAATATATATCATGATGAAGAAATGAGCATTATGATGAAGGAAATGAGCGTCACGATAAAGGAAATATGAATCATGATGAAGGAAATGAGCATCATGATGAAGGAATTGGGCATCATGATGAAGCTAATATGCATTGAGATGAAAGAAATATGCATCATGATGAAGGAAGTGAGCATCATAGTGTTGGAAATAAACATTATGATTATGGATAATGATGAAGGAAATTAGCATCATAGTGATGGAAATGGCCATAATGATGAAAGAAATGATCATCAAGATGAACGAAATGAGCATTATGATTAAGAAAATGAGCATCATGAAGATGTGAATAGGAATCGTGATGTAGGAAATGAGCATCATGATGAAGGAAATGAGCATCATTATGATGGAAATATTAATCGTGACGTAGGAAATGTGCATCATGATGAAAGAAAATATGCATCATGATGCAGGAAATGAGCATCATGATGCAGGAAATGAGCATCATGATGAAAGGAAATGAGCATCGTGATGAAGAAAATGAGCATTATGATGAATAAAATATGCATCATGGTGAAGAAAATATGCATCATGATGAAGAAAATGAGCATCATGATGAAGTAAATATGCATCAAGATGAAGAAAATGTGCATCATGATGTAGAGAATGATGTAGAGAATGAATGATTATCATGATGAAAATGAGCATCATGATGAAGAAAATATGCATCATGATGATGAAAATGAGCATCAAGATGAAGAAAATATGCATCATGATGAAGGAAATGAGCATCATAAAGAAGATAATGAGTATCATAATGAAGAAAATACGCATCATGATTATGAAAAATACGCATCATGAAGAAGAAAATGAGCATCAAGATGAAGAAAATATGCATCATGATGAAGCTCATGATGAAGAAAATATGAATCATGATGAAGAAAATTAGCATCGTGATAAAGAAAATGAGCATCATGATGAAGAAAATATGCATCATGATGTAGAAAATATGCATCGTGATGAAGAAAATAATCATCAAGATGAAGGAAATGTGCATCATGACGAGGAAATGAGCATCATGATGAAGAAAATGAGCATCATGATGAAGAAAATATGCATCATGACGAAGAGAATATGCATCATGAAGAAGAAAATGAGCATCATGATGAAGAAAATGAGCATCATGATGAAAAAAATATGTATCATGATGAAGAAAATGAGCATCATGATAAAGAAAATACGTATCGTGACAAAGAAAATATGCATCATGATGAAAAAAATGAGCATCATGATAAAGAAAATGAGCATCATGATGAATAAAAATAAGCATCATAATGAAGAAAATAGGCATCATGATGATGAAAATGAGCATCATTATGAAAAAATCTGCATCATGATGATGGAAATGAGCATAATGATGAAGGAAATATGCATCATGATGTAGAGAATGAGCTTCATTATGAAGGAAATATGTATCATTATGAATGAAATGAGCATTATCTTGTAGGAAATGAGTATCATGAAGGAAATACGCATCACGATGAAGTATATTAGCATCACGATGAAGAAGACATGCATCATGATGAAGGAAATGATCACAATGACGTAGGAAATGAGCATCACGTTGAAAGAAATGATCATCATGATGAAGGAAATATGTATAATTTTGTAGGAAATGAGCATCATGATGAAGGAAATATGCATTAAGATGAATGAAATGAGCATCATGATTAAGAAATGACCATAATGACGTAGGAAATGATAATCTTGGTGAAGGAAATATCTATCATGATGAAGGAAATGAGCGTCACGATAAAGGAAATATGAATCACGATAAAGGAAATGAGCATCATGATGAAGGAATTGGGCATCATGATGAAGCTAATATGCATTGAGATGAAAGAAATATACATCATGATGAAGGAAGTGAGCATCATAGTGTTGGAAATAAACATTATGATTATGGATAATGATGAAGGAAATTAGCATCATAGTGATGGAAATGACCATAATGATGAAAGAAATGATCATCAAGATGAACGAAATGAGCATCATGATTAAGAAAATGAGCATCATGAAGATGTGAATAGGAATTGTGATGTAGGAAATGAGCATCATGATGAAGGAAATGAGCATCATTATGATGGAAATATTAATCGTGATGTAGGAAATGTGCATCATGATGAAAGAAAATATGCATCATGATGCAGGAAATGAGCATCATGATGCAGGAAATGAGCATCATGTTGAATGAAACATGCATCATGATGACGGATATGAGCATCAGGATGAAGGATTTCTGTATCACGATGAAGGAAATAAGCATCATGTTAAGGGATTAATGCATGATGATGATGAAAATAAACATCATGATGAAGGAAATGAGTATCTTGATGAAGAAAATATGCATTATGATGAAGGAAATGAGCATCATGATGATGTTTGCATCGTGATGTATTAAATTAGCATCATTATGAAGGAAAATGCATCATGATGAATGAAAGGAGTTTCATGATGTAGGAAAAGAAAATCACGATAAAGGAAACATGTATCATGATGTAGGAAACAAGCATCATGATGAATGAAATATGTATCATGATGAAGGAAATGAGCATCATGATATAGGAAATGTGTATCATGATAAAGGAACTACGCATAATAATGAATGAAATTAACATCATGATGAAGTGTTTATGCATCATGATGATTGAAATTAGCATCAAGATGAAGAAATTTTGCATCATGATGACGGAAATGATTATTATGATGTTGGAAGTATGCGTAATGATGAAGGAAATATGCAGCATGATGTAGGAAATAAGCATCATGATAAAGAAAATATGCATCATGATGAATGAAATGAGCATAGTGATATAGGAAATTAGCATCATGATGAAGGAAATACACATCATGATGAACGAAATTAGCATCTTGATGATGGAAATGAGCATCATAATGAAGAAAACATGCATCATGATGAAGGAAATGAGCATATTGATATAGGAAAATGAGCATCATGTTGAAGGAAACATGCATCATGATGAAGAAAATGAGAATCATGATGAAGAAATTATGCATCAAGATGAAGAAAATATGCATCAAGATGAAAAAAATGAGCATCATGATGAAGAAATTTACATCATGATGCAGAAAATGAACATCATGATGAAGGAAATGAGCATCATGATAAAGAAAATGAGGTTCATGACGAATAAAATAAACATCATGATAAAGAAAATATGCGTCATGATGAAGAAAATGAGCATCATGGTGATTAAAAAGAGTATCATGATGAAGAAAATGAGCATTATGATGAAGAAAATATGCATTATGATGAAGGAAATGAGCATCATGATTAAGAAAATGAGCATCATCATGAAAGAAAATGAGCATCGTGATGAAGAAAATGAGCATCATGATGAATAAAATATGCATCATGGTGAAGAAAATATGCATCATGATGAAGAAAATGAGCATCATGATGAAGTAAATATGCATCAAGATGAAGAAAATGTGCATCATGATGTAGAGAATGACGTAGAGAATGAATGATAAGCATGATGAAGAAAATTTGCATCATGATGATGAAAATGAGCATCAAGATGAAGAAAATATGCATCATGATGAGGGAAATGAGCATCATAATGAAGAAAATGAGTATCATGATGAAGAAAATATGCATCATGACTATGGAAAATATGCATCATGTTGAAGAAAATGAGCATCATGATGACTAAAATATGCATCAAGATGAAGAAAATTTGCATCATGATGAAGCTCATGATGAAAAAAATATGAATCATGATGAAAAAAATTTGCATCCTGATGAAGAAAATGAGCATCATGATGAGGAAATGAGCATCATGATGAAGAAAATGAGCATTATGATGAAGAAAATATGCATCATGACGAAGAAAATATGCATCATGATGAAGAAAATGAGCATCATGATGAAGAAAATGAGCATCATAATGAAGAAAATATGTATCTTGATGAAGAAAATGAGCATCATGATAAAGAAAATACGCATCGTGACGAAGAAAATATGCATCATGATGAAAAAATGAGCATCATGATAAAGAAAATGAGCAACATGATGAATAAAAATGAGCATCATAATGAAGAAAATATGCATCATGATGATGAAAATGAGCATCATTATGAAGAAATCTGCATCATGATGATGGAAATGAGCATAATGATGAAGGAAATATGCATCATGATGTAGAGAATGAGCTTCATGTTGAAGGAAATATGTATCATTATTAATGAAATGAGCATTATTATATAGGAAATGAGTATCATAAAGGAAATACGCATCACGATGAAGTATATTAGCATCATGATGAAGAAGACATGCATCATGATGAAGGAAATGATCATAATGACGTTGGAAATGAGCATCACGATGAAAGAAATGATCATCATGATGAAGGAAATATGTATAATTTTGTAGGAAATGAGCATGATGATGAAGGAAATATGCATTAAGATGAATGAAATGAGCATCATGATTAAGAAATGACCATAATGACGTAGGATATGATCATCTTGGTGAAGGAAATATATATCATGATGAAGGAAATGAGCATTATGATGAAGGAAATGAGCATCACGATAAAGGAAATATGAATCATGATGAAGGAAATGAGCATCATAGTATTGGAAATAAACATTATGATTACGGATAATGATGAAGGAAATTAGCATCATAGTGATGGAAATGACCATAATAATGAAAGAAATGATCATCAAGATGAACGAAATGAGCATCATGATTAAGGAAATAAGCATCATGAAGATGTGAATAGGAATCGTGATGTAGGAAATGAGCATCATGATGAAGGAAATGAGCATCATTATGATGGAAATATTAATCGTGACATAGGAAATGTGCATCATGATGAAGGAAAATATGCATCATGATGAAGGAAATGAGCATCATGATGAAGAAAATGAGCATCATGATGAAAGGAAATGAGCATCGTGATGAAGAAAATGAGCATTATGATGAATAAAATATGCATCATGGTGAAGAAAATATGCATCATGATGAAGAAAATGAGCATCATGATGAAGTAAATATGCATCAAGATGAAGAAAATGTGCATCATGATGTAGAGAATGAATGATTATCATGATGAAGAAAATATGCATCATGATGATGAAAATGAGCATCAAGATGAAGAAAATATGCATCATGATGAAGGAAATGGGCATCATAATGAAGAAAATGAGTATCATAATGAAGAAAATACGCATCATGATTATGAAAAATATGCATCATGATGAAGAAAATGAGCATCAAGATGAAGAAAATGTGCATCATGATGAAGCTCATGATGAAGAAAATATGAATCATGATGAAGAAAATTAGCATCGTGATGAAAAAATGAGCATCATGATGAAGAAAATATGCATCATGATGTAGAAAATATGCATCGTGATGAAGAAAATGAGCATCAAGATGAAGGAAATGTGCATCATGACGAGGAAATGAGCATCATGATGAAGAAAATGAGCATCATGATGAAGAAAATATGCATCATGACGAAGAAAATATGCATCATGATGAAGAAAATGAGCATCATGATGAAGAAAATGAGCATCATGATGAAAAAAATATGTATCACGATGAAGAAAATGAGCATCATGATAAAGAAAATACGCATCGTGACGAAGAAAATATGCATCATGATGAAAAAAATGAGCATCATGATAAAGAAAATGAGCATCATGATGAATAAAAATAAGCATCATAATGAAGAAAATAGGCATCATGATGATGAAAATGAGCATCATTATGAGGAATCTGCATCATGATGATGGAAATGAGCATAATGATGAAGGAAATATGCATCATGATGTAGAGAATGAGCTTCATTATGAAGAAAATATGTATCATTATGAAAGAAATGAGCATTATCTTGTAGAAAATGAGTATCATGAAGGAAATACGCATCTTGATGAAGTATATTAGCATCATGATGAAGAAGACATGCATCATGATGAAGGAAATGATCACAATAACATAGGAAATGAGCATCACGTTGAAAGAAATGATCATCATGATGAAGGAAATATGTATAATTTTGTAGGAAATGAGCATCACGATGAAGGAAATATGCATTAAGATGAATGAAATGAGCATCATGATTAAGAAATGACCATAATGACGTAGGAAATGATAATCTTGGTGAAGGAAATATATATCATGATGAAGGAAATGAGCATTATGATGAAGGAAATGAGCGTCGCGATAAAGGAAATATGAATCATGATGAAGGAAATGAGCATCATGATGAAAGAATTGGTCATCATGATGAAGCTAATATGCATTGAGATGAAAGAAATATGCATCATGATGAAGGAAATGAGCATCATAGTGTTGGAAATAAACATTATGATTACGGATAATGATGAAGGAAATTAGCATCATAGTGATGGAAATGACCATAATGATGAAAGAAATGATCATCAAGATGAACGAAATGAGCATCATGATTAAGGAAATGAGCATCATGAAGATGTGAATAGGAATCGTGATGTAGGAAATGAGCATCATAATGAAGGAAATGACCATCATTATGATGGAAATATTAATCGTGACGTAGGAAATGTGCATCATGATGAAAGAAAATATGCATCATGATGCAGGAAATGAGCATCATGTTGAATGAAACATGCATCATGATGACGGATATGAGCATCAGGATGAAGGATTTCTGTATCATGATGAAGGAAATAAGCATCATGTTAAGGGATTAATGCATGATGATGATAAAAATAAACATCATGATGAAGGAAATGAGTATCTTGATGAAGAAAATATGCATTATGATGAAGGAAATGAGCATCATGATGATATTTGCATCGTGATGTATTAAATTAGCATCATTATGAAGGAAAAATGCATCATGACGAATGAAAGGAGTTTCATGATGTAGGAAAAGAAAATCACGATAAAGGAAACATGTATCATGATGTAGGAAACAAGCATCATGATGAATGAAATATGTATCATGATGAAGTAAATGAGCATCATGATATAGGAAATGTGTATCATGATAAAGGAACTACGCATAATAATGAATAAAATTAACATCATGATGAAGTGTTTATGCATCATGATAATTGAAATTAGCATCAAGATGAAGAAATTTTGCATCATGATGAAGGAAATGATCATCATGATGTTGGAAATAAGCGTAATGATGAAGGAAATATGCAGTATGATGTAGGAAATAACCAGCATGATGAAGAAAATATGCATCATGATGAATGAAATGAGCATAGTGATGTAGGAAATTAGCATCATGATGAAGAAAATAGACATCATGATGAACGAATTAGCATCTTGATGATGGAAATGAGCATCATAATGAAGAAAACATGCATCATGATGAAGGAAATGAGCATATTGATATAGGAAATGAGCATCATGTTGAAGTAAACATGCATCATGATGAAGAAAATGAGAATCATGATGAAGAAATTATGCATCAAGATGAAGAAAATATGAATCAAGATGAAAAAAATGAGCATCATGATGAAGAAATTTGCATCATGATGCAAAAAATAAACATCATGATGAAGAAAATGAGCATCATGATAAAGAAAATGAGCTTCATGACGAATAAAATAAGCATCATGATAAAAAAATATGAGTCATGATGAAGAAAATGAGCATCATGATGATTAAAATGAGTATCATGATGAAGAAAATGAGCATTATAATGAAGAAAATATGCGTCATGATGAAGGAAATGAGCATCATGATTAAGAAAATGAGCATCATGATGAAAAGAAATGAGCATCGTGATGAAGAAAATGAGCATCATGATGAATAAAATATGCATCATTGTGAAGAAAATATGCATCATGATGAAGAAAATGAGCATCATGATGAATTAAATATGCATCAAAATGAAGAAAATGTGCATCATGATGTAGAGAATGATGTAGAGAATGAATGATCATGATGATGAAAATGAGCATTAAGATGAAGAAAATATGCATCATGATGAAGGAAATGAGCATCATAATGAAGAAAATGAGTATCATGATGAAGAAAATATGCATCATGATTATGGAAAATATGCATCATGATGAAGAAAATGAGCATCATGATGACTAAAATATGCATCAAGATGAAGAAAATATGCATCATGATGAAGCTCATGATGAAGAAAATATGAATCATGATGAAAAAAATTAGCATCATGATGAAGAAAATGAGCATCATGATGAAGAAAATATGCATCGTGATGTAGAAAATATGCATCGTGATGAAGAAAATGAGCATCAAGATGAAGGAAATGTGCATCATGACGAGGAAATGAGCATCATGATGAAGAAAATGAGCATCATGATGAAGAAAATATGCATCATGACGAAGAAAATATGCATCATGATGAAGAAAATGAGCATCATGATAAAGAAAATGAGCATCATGATGAAGAAAATATGTATCATGATGAAGAAAATGAGCATCATGATAAAGAAAATATGCATCGTGACGAAGAAAATATGCATCATGATGAAAAAATGAGCATCATGATAAAGAAAATGAGCATCATGATGAATAAAAATGAGCATCATAATGAAGAAAATATGCATCATGATGATGAAAATGAGCATCATTATGAAGAAATCTGCATCATGATGATGGAAATGAGCATAATGATGAAGGAAATATGCATCATGATGTAGAGAATGAGCTTCATGATGAAGAAAATATGTATCATTATGAATGAAATGAGCATTATCATGTAGGAAATGAGTATCATGAAGGAAATACGCATCACGATGAAGTATATTAGCATCATGATGAAGAAGACATGCATCATGATGAAGGAAATGATCACAATGACATAGGAAATGAGCATCACGTTGAAAGAAATGATCATCATGATGAAGGAAATATGTATAATTTTGTAGGAAATGAGCATCATGATGAAGGAAATATGCATTAAGATGAAAGAAATGAGCATCATGATTAAGAAATGTTCATAATGACGTAGGAAATGATCATCTTGGTGAAGGAAATATATATCATGATGAAGGAAATGAGCATTATGATGAAGGAAATGAGCGTCACGATAAAGGAAATATGAATCATGATGAAGGAAATGAGCATCATGATGAAGGAATTGGGCATCATGATGAAGCTAATATGCATTGAGATGAAAGAAATATGCATCATGATGAAGGAAGTGAGCATCATAGTGTTGGAAATAAACATTATGATTATGGATAATGATGAAGGAAACTAGCATCATAGTGATGGAAATGACCATAATGATGAAAGAAATGATCATCAAGATGAACGAAATGAGCATCATGATTAAGAAAATGAGCATCATGATGAAGAAATTTTGCATCATGATAAAGGAAATGATCATCATGATGTTGAAAATAAGCGTAATGAAGAAGGAAACGTGCAGCATGATGTAGGAAATAGGCATCATGATGAAAAATATGCATCATGATGAATGAAATGAGCATAGTGATGTAGGAAATTAGCATCATGATGAAGGAAATACACATCATGATGAACGAAATTAGCATCTTGATGATGGAAATGAGCATCATAATGAAGAAAACATGCATCATGATGAAGGAAATGAGCATATTGATGTAGGAAATGAGCATCATGTTGAAGGAAACATGCATCATGATGAAGAAAATGAGAATCATGATGAAGAAATTATGCATCAAGATGAAGAAAATATGCATCAAGATGAAAAAAATGAGCATCATGATGAAGAAATTTACATCATGATGCAGAAAATGAACATCATGATGAAGGAAATGAGCATCATGATAAAGAAAATGAGGTTCATGACGAATAAAATAAGCATCATGATAAAGAAAATATGCGTCATAATGAAGAAAATGAGCATCATGATGATTAAAAAGAGTATCATGATGAAGAAAATGAGCATTATGATGAAGAAAATATGCATCATGATGAAGGAAATGAGCATCATGATTAAGAAAATGAGCATCATGATGAAAGGAAATGAGCATCGTGATGAAGAAAATGAGCATCATGATGAATAAAATATGCATCATGGTGAAGAAAATATGCATCATGATGAAGAAAATGAGCATCATGAGAAGTAAATATGCATCAAGATGAAGAAAATGTGCATCATGATGTAGAGAATGACGTAGAGAATGAATGATAATCATGATGAAGAAAATATGCATCATGATGATGAAAATGAGCATCAAGATGAAGAAAATATGCATCATGATGAAGGAAATGAGCATCATAATGAAGAAAATGAGTATCATAATGAAGAAAATGAGTATCATAATGAAGAAAATATGCATCATGATGAAGAAAATGAGCATCAAGATGAAGAAAATGTGCATCAAGATGAAGCTCATGATGAAGAAAATATGAATCATGATGAAGAAAATTAGCATCGTAATGAAGAAAATGAGCATCATGATGAAGAAAATATGCATCATGATGTAGAAAATATGCATCGTGATGAAGAAAATGAGCATCAAGATGAAGGAAATGTTCATCATGACGAGGAAATGAGCATCTTGATGAAGAAAATGAGCATCATGACGAAGAGAATATGCATCATGATGAAGAAAATGAGCATCATGATGAAGAAAATGAGCATCATGATGAAAAAAATAAGCATCATAATGAAGAAAATAGGCATCATGATGATGAAAACGAGCATCATTATGAAGAAATCTGCATCATGATGATGGAAATGAGCATAATGATGAAGGAAATATGCATCATGATGTAGAGAATGAGCTTCATTATGAAGGAAATATGTATCATTATGAATGAAATGAGCATTATCTTGTAGGAAATGAGTATCATGAAGGAAATACGCATCACGATGAAGTATATTAGCATCACGATGAAGAAGACATGCATCATGATGAAGGAAATGATCACAATGACGTAGGAAATGAGCATCACGTTGAAAGAAATGATCATCATGATGAAGGAAATATGTATAATTTTGTAGGAAATGAGCATCATGATGAAGGAAATATGCATTAAGATGAATGAAATGAGCATCATGATTAAGAAATGACCATAATGACGTAGGAAATGATAATCTTGGTGAAGGAAATATCTATCATGATGAAGGAAATGAGCGTCACGATAAAGGAAATATGAATCATGATAAAGGAAATGAGCATCATGATGAAGGAATTGGGCATCATGATGAAGCAAATATGCATTGAGATGAAAGAAATATGCATCATGATGAAGGAAGTGAGCATCATAGTGTTGGAAATAAACATTATGATTATGGATAATGATGAAGGAAATTAGCATCATAGTGATGGAAATGACCATAATAATGAAAGAAATGATCATCAAGATGAATGAAATGAGCATCATGATTAAGAAAATGAGCATCATGAAGATGTGAATAGGAATTGTGATGTAGGAAATGAGCATCATGATGAAGGAAATGAGCATCATTATGATGGAAATATTAATCGTGACGTAGGAAATGTGCATCATGATGAAAGAAAATATGCATCATGATGCAGGAAATGAGCATCATGATCCAGGAAATGAGCATCATGTTGAATGAAACATGCATCATGATGACAGATATGAGCATCAGGATGAAGGATTTCTGTATCACGATGAAGGAAATAAGCATCATGTTAAGGGATTAATGCATGATGATGATGAAAATAAACATCATGATGAAGGAAATGAGTATCTTGATGAAGAAAATATGCATTATGAAGAAGGAAATGAGCATCATGATGATGTTTGCATCGTGATGTATTAAATTAGCATCATTATGAAGGAAAATAAATCATGATGAATGAAAGGAGTTTCATGATGTAGGAAAAGAAAATCACGATAAAGGAAACATGTATCATGATGTAGGAAACAAGCATCATGATGAATGAAATATGTATCATGATGAAGGAAATGAGCATCATGATATAGGAAATGTGTATCATGATAAAGGAACTACGCATAATAATGAATGAAATTAACATCATGATGAAGTGTTTATGCATCATGATGATTGAAATTAGCATCAAGATGAAGAAATTTTGCATCATGATGACGGAAATGATCATTATGATGTTGGAAGTAAGCGTAATGATGAAGGAAATATGCAGCATGATGTAGGAAATAAGCATCATGATGAAGAAAATATGCAACATGATGAATGAAATGAGCATAGTGATATAGGAAATTAGCATCATGATGAAGGAAATACACATCATGATGAACGAAATTAGCATCTTGATGATGGAAATGAGCATCATAATGAAGAAAACATGCATCATGATGAAGGAAATGAGCATATTGATGTAGGAAATGAGCATCATGTTGAAGGAAACTTGCATCATGATGAAGAAAATGAGAATCATGATGAAGAAATTATGCATCAAGATGAAGTAAATATGCATCAAGATGAAGAAAATGTGCATCATGATGTAGAGAATGACGTAGAGAATGAATGATAATCATGATGAAGAAAATATGCATCATGATGATGAAAATGAGCATCAAGATGAAGAAAATATGCATCATGATGAAGGAAATGAGCATCATAATGAAGAAAATAATTATCATGATGAAGAAAATATGCATCATGACTATGGAAAATATGCATCATGTTGAAGAAAATGAGCATCATGATGACTAAAATATGCATCAAGATGAAGAAAATATGCATCATGATGAAGCTCATGATGAAAAAAATATGAATCATGATGAAAAAAATTTGCATCCTGATGAAGAAAATGAGCATCATGATGAAAAAAATATGCATCATGATGTAGAAAATATGCATTGTGATGAAGAAAATGAGCATCAAGATGAAGGAAATGTGTATCATGACGAGGAAATGAGCATCATGATGAAGAAAATGAGCATCATGATGAAGAAAATATGCATCATGACGAAGAAAATATGCATCATGATGAAGAAAATGAGCATCATGATGAAGAAAATGAGCATCATAATGAAGAAAATATGTATCTTGATGAAGAAAATGAGCAATCATGATAAAGAAAATATGCATCGTGACGAAGAAAATATGCATCATGATGAAAAAATGAGCATCATGATAAAGAAAATGAGCATCATGATGAATAAAAATGAGCATCATAACGAAGAAAATATGCATCATGATGATGAAAATGAGCATCATTATGAAGAAATCTACATCATGATGATGGAAATGAGCATAATGATGAAGGAAATATGCATCATGATGTAGAGAATGAGCTTCATTATGAAGGAAATATGTATCATTATGAATGAAATGAGCATTATCTTGTAGGAAATGAGTATCATGAAGGAAATACACATCACGATAAAGTATATTAGAATCACGATGAAGAAGACATGCATCATGATGAAGGAAATGATCACAATGACGTAGGAAATGAGCATCACGTTGAAAGAAATGATCATCATGATGAAGGAAATATGTATAATTTTGTAGGAAATGAGCATCATGATGAAGGAAATATGCATTAAGATGAATGAAATGAGCATCATGATTAAGAAATGACCATAATGACGTAGGAAATGATAATCTTGGTGAAGGAAATATATATCATGATGAAGGAAATGAGCATTATGATGAAGGAAATGAGCGTCACGATAAAGGAAATATGAATCATGATGAAGGAAATGAGCATCATGATGAAGGAATTGGGCATCATGATGAAGCTAATATGCATTGAGATGAAAGAAATATGCATCATGATGAAGGAAGTGGGCATCATAGTGTTGGAAATAAACATTATGATTATGGATAATGATGAAGGAAATTAGCATCATAGTGATGGAAATGACCATAATGATGAAAGAAATGATCATCAAGATGAACGAAATGAGCATCATGATTAAGAAAATGAGCATCATGAAGATGTGAATAGGAATCGTGATGTAGGAAATGAGCATCATGATGAAGGAAATGAGCATCATTATGATGGAAATATTAATCGTGACGTAGGAAATGTTCATCATGATGAAAGAAAATATGCATCATGATGCAGGAAATGAGCATCATGTTGAATGAAACATGCATCATGATGACGGATATGAGCATCAGGATGAAGGATTTCTGTATCATGATGAAGGAAATAAGCATCATGTTAAGGGATTAATGCATGATGATGATAAAAATAAACATCATGATGAAGGAAATGAGTATCTTGATGAAGAAAATATGCATTATGATGAAGGAAATGAGCATCATGATGATATTTGCATCGTGATGTATTAAATTAGCATCATTATGAAGGAAAAATGCATCATGACGAATGAAAGGAGTTTCATGATGTAGGAAAAGAAAATCACGATAAAGGAAACATGTATCATGATGTAGGAAACAAGCATCATGATGAATGAAATATGTATCATGATGAAGTAAATGAGCATCATGATATAGGAAATGTGTATCATGATAAAGGAACTACGCATAATAATGAATAAAATTAACATCATGATGAAGTGTTTATGCATCATGATAATTGAAATTAGCATCAAGATGAAGAAATTTTGCATCATGATGAAGGAAATGATCATCATGATGTTGGAAATAAGCGTAATGATGAAGGAAATATGCAGTATGATGTAGGAAATAACCAGCATGATGAAGAAAATATGCATCATGATGAATGAAATGAGCATAGTGATGTAGGAAATTAGCATCATGATGAAGAAAATAGACATCATGATGAACGAATTAGCATCTTGATGATGGAAATGAGCATCATAATGAAGAAAACATGCATCATGATGAAGGAAATGAGCATATTGATATAGGAAATGAGCATCATGTTGAAGTAAACATGCATCATGATGAAGAAAATGAGAATCATGATGAAGAAATTATGCATCAAGATGAAGAAAATATGAATCAAGATGAAAAAAATGAGCATCATGATGAAGAAATTTGCATCATGATGCAAAAAATAAACATCATGATGAAGAAAATGAGCATCATGATAAAGAAAATGAGCTTCATGACGAATAAAATAAGCATCATGATAAAAAAATATGAGTCATGATGAAGAAAATGAGCATCATGATGATTAAAATGAGTATCATGATGAAGAAAATGAGCATTATAATGAAGAAAATATGCGTCATGATGAAGGAAATGAGCATCATGATTAAGAAAATGAGCATCATGATGAAAAGAAATGAGCATCGTGATGAAGAAAATGAGCATCATGATGAATAAAATATGCATCATTGTGAAGAAAATATGCATCATGATGAAGAAAATGAGCATCATGATGAATTAAATATGCATCAAAATGAAGAAAATGTGCATCATGATGTAGAGAATGATGTAGAGAATGAATGATCATGATGATGAAAATGAGCATTAAGATGAAGAAAATATGCATCATGATGAAGGAAATGAGCATCATAATGAAGAAAATGAGTATCATGATGAAGAAAATATGCATCATGATTATGGAAAATATGCATCATGATGAAGAAAATGAGCATCATGATGACTAAAATATGCATCAAGATGAAGAAAATATGCATCATGATGAAGCTCATGATGAAGAAAATATGAATCATGATGAAAAAAATTAGCATCATGATGAAGAAAATGAGCATCATGATGAAGAAAATATGCATCGTGATGTAGAAAATATGCATCGTGATGAAGAAAATGAGCATCAAGATGAAGGAAATGTGCATCATGACGAGGAAATGAGCATCATGATGAAGAAAATGAGCATCATGATGAAGAAAATATGCATCATGACGAAGAAAATATGCATCATGATGAAGAAAATGAGCATCATGATAAAGAAAATGAGCATCATGATGAAGAAAATATGTATCATGATGAAGAAAATGAGCATCATGATAAAGAAAATATGCATCGTGACGAAGAAAATATGCATCATGATGAAAAAATGAGCATCATGATAAAGAAAATGAGCATCATGATGAATAAAAATGAGCATCATAATGAAGAAAATATGCATCATGATGATGAAAATGAGCATCATTATGAAGAAATCTGCATCATGATGATGGAAATGAGCATAATGATGAAGGAAATATGCATCATGATGTAGAGAATGAGCTTCATGATGAAGAAAATATGTATCATTATGAATGAAATGAGCATTATCATGTAGGAAATGAGTATCATGAAGGAAATACGCATCACGATGAAGTATATTAGCATCATGATGAAGAAGACATGCATCATGATGAAGGAAATGATCACAATGACATAGGAAATGAGCATCACGTTGAAAGAAATGATCATCATGATGAAGGAAATATGTATAATTTTGTAGGAAATGAGCATCATGATGAAGGAAATATGCATTAAGATGAAAGAAATGAGCATCATGATTAAGAAATGTTCATAATGACGTAGGAAATGATCATCTTGGTGAAGGAAATATATATCATGATGAAGGAAATGAGCATTATGATGAAGGAAATGAGCGTCACGATAAAGGAAATATGAATCATGATGAAGGAAATGAGCATCATGATGAAGGAATTGGGCATCATGATGAAGCTAATATGCATTGAGATGAAAGAAATATGCATCATGATGAAGGAAGTGAGCATCATAGTGTTGGAAATAAACATTATGATTATGGATAATGATGAAGGAAACTAGCATCATAGTGATGGAAATGACCATAATGATGAAAGAAATGATCATCAAGATGAACGAAATGAGCATCATGATTAAGAAAATGAGCATCATGATGAAGAAATTTTGCATCATGATAAAGGAAATGATCATCATGATGTTGAAAATAAGCGTAATGAAGAAGGAAACGTGCAGCATGATGTAGGAAATAGGCATCATGATGAAAAATATGCATCATGATGAATGAAATGAGCATAGTGATGTAGGAAATTAGCATCATGATGAAGGAAATACACATCATGATGAACGAAATTAGCATCTTGATGATGGAAATGAGCATCATAATGAAGAAAACATGCATCATGATGAAGGAAATGAGCATATTGATGTAGGAAATGAGCATCATGTTGAAGGAAACATGCATCATGATGAAGAAAATGAGAATCATGATGAAGAAATTATGCGTCAAGATGAAGAAAATATGCATCAAGATGAAAAAAATGAGCATCATGATGAAGAAATTTACATCATGATGCAGAAAATGAACATCATGATGAAGGAAATGAGCATCATGATAAAGAAAATGAGGTTCATGACGAATAAAATAAGCATCATGATAAAGAAAATATGCGTCATAATGAAGAAAATGAGCATCATGATGATTAAAAAGAGTATCATGATGAAGAAAATGAGCATTATGATGAAGAAAATATGCATCATGATGAAGGAAATGAGCATCATGATTAAGAAAATGAGCATCATGATGAAAGGAAATGAGCATCGTGATGAAGAAAATGAGCATCATGATGAATAAAATATGCATCATGGTGAAGAAAATATGCATCATGATGAAGAAAATGAGCATCATGATGAAGTAAATATGCATCAAGATGAAGAAAATGTGCATCATGATGTAGAGAATGACGTAGAGAATGAATGATAATCATGATGAAGAAAATATGCATCATGATGATGAAAATGAGCATCAAGATGAAGAAAATATGCATCATGATGAAGGAAATGAGCATCATAATGAAGAAAATGAGTATCATAATGAAGAAAATGAGTATCATAATGAAGAAAATATGCATCATGATGAAGAAAATGAGCATCAAGATGAAGAAAATGTGCATCAAGATGAAGCTCATGATGAAGAAAATATGAATCATGATGAAGAAAATTAGCATCGTGATGAAGAAAATGAGCATCATGATGAAGAAAATATGCATCATGATGTAGAAAATATGCATCGTGATGAAGAAAATGAGCATCAAGATGAAGGAAATGTTCATCATGACGAGGAAATGAGCATCTTGATGAAGAAAATGAGCATCATGACGAAGAGAATATGCATCATGATGAAGAAAATGAGCATCATGATGAAGAAAATGAGCATCATGATGAAAAAAATAAGCATCATAATGAAGAAAATAGGCATCATGATGATGAAAACGAGCATCATTATGAAGAAATCTGCATCATGATGATGGAAATGAGCATAATGATGAAGGAAATATGCATCATGATGTAGAGAATGAGCTTCATTATGAAGGAAATATGTATCATTATGAATGAAATGAGCATTATCTTGTAGGAAATGAGTATCATGAAGGAAATACGCATCACGATGAAGTATATTAGCATCACGATGAGGAAGACATGCATCATGATGAAGGAAATGATCACAATGACGTAGGAAATGAGCATCACGTTGAAAGAAATGATCATCATGATGAAGGAAATATGTATAATTTTGTAGGAAATGAGCATCATGATGAAGGAAATATGCATTAAGATGAATGAAATGAGCATCATGATTAAGAAATGACCATAATGACGTAGGAAATGATAATCTTGGTGAAGGAAATATCTATCATGATGAAGGAAATGAGCGTCACGATAAAGGAAATATGAATCATGATAAAGGAAATGAGCATCATGATGAAGGAATTGGGCATCATGATGAAGCAAATATGCATTGAGATGAAAGAAATATGCATCATGATGAAGGAAGTGAGCATCATAGTGTTGGAAATAAACATTATGATTATGGATAATGATGAAGGAAATTAGCATCATAGTGATGGAAATGACCATAATAATGAAAGAAATGATCATCAAGATGAACGAAATGAGCATCATGATTAAGAAAATGAGCATCATGAAGATGTGAATAGGAATTGTGATGTAGGAAATGAGCATCATGATGAAGGAAATGAGCATCATTATGATGGAAATATTAATCGTGACGTAGGAAATGTGCATCATGATGAAAGAAAATATGCATCATGATGCAGGAAATGAGCATCATGATCCAGGAAATGAGCATCATGTTGAATGAAACATGCATCATGATGACAGATATGAGCATCAGGATGAAGGATTTCTGTATCACGATGAAGGAAATAAGCATCATGTTAAGGGATTAATGCATGATGATGATGAAAATAAACATCATGATGAAGGAAATGAGTATCTTGATGAAGAAAATATGCATTATGAAGAAGGAAATGAGCATCATGATGATGTTTGCATCGTGATGTATTAAATTAGCATCATTATGAAGGAAAATAAATCATGATGAATGAAAGGAGTTTCATGATGTAGGAAAAGAAAATCACGATAAAGGAAACATGTATCATGATGTAGGAAACAAGCATCATGATGAATGAAATATGTATCATGATGAAGGAAATGAGCATCATGATATAGGAAATGTGTATCATGATAAAGGAACTACGCATAATAATGAATGAAATTAACATCATGATGAAGTGTTTATGCATCATGATGATTGAAATTAGCATCAAGATGAAGAAATTTTGCATCATGATGACGGAAATGATCATTATGATGTTGGAAGTAAGCGTAATGATGAAGGAAATATTCAGCATGATGTAGGAAATAAGCATAATGATGAAGAAAATATGCAACATGATGAATGAAATGAGCATAGTGATATAGGAAATTAGCATCATGATGAAGGAAATACACATCATGATGAACGAAATTAGCATCTTGATGATGGAAATGAGCATCATAATGAAGAAAACATGCATCATGATGAAGGAAATGAGCATATTGATGTAGGAAATGAGCATCATGTTGAAGGAAACTTGCATCATGATGAAGAAAATGAGAATCATGATGAAGAAATTATGCATCAAGATGAAGTAAATATGCATCAAGATGAAGAAAATGTGCATCATGATGTAGAGAATGACGTAGAGAATGAATGATAATCATGATGAAGAAAATATGCATCATGATGATGAAAATGAGCATCAAGATGAAGAAAATATGCATCATGATGAAGGAAATGAGCATCATAATGAAGAAAATAATTATCATGATGAAGAAAATATGCATCATGACTATGGAAAATATGCATCATGTTGAAGAAAATGAGCATCATGATGACTAAAATATGCATCAAGATGAAGAAAATATGCATCATGATGAAGCTCATGATGAAAAAAATATGAATCATGATGAAAAAAATTTGCATCCTGATGAAGAAAATGAGCATCATGATGAAAAAAATATGCATCATGATGTAGAAAATATGCATTGTGATGAAGAAAATGAGCATCAAGATGAAGGAAATGTGTATCATGACGAGGAAATGAGCATCATGATGAAGAAAATGAGCATCATGATGAAGAAAATATGCATCATGACGAAGAAAATATGCATCATGATGAAGAAAATGAGCATCATGATGAAGAAAATGAGCATCATAATGAAGAAAATATGTATCTTGATGAAGAAAATGAGCAATCATGATAAAGAAAATACGCATCGTGACGAAGAAAATATGCATCATGATGAAAAAATGAGCATCATGATAAAGAAAATGAGCATCATGATGAATAAAAATGAGCATCATAACGAAGAAAATATGCATCATGATGATGAAAATGAGCATCATTATGAAGAAATCTACATCATGATGATGGAAATGAGCATAATGATGAAGGAAATATGCATCATGATGTAGAGAATGAGCTTCATTATGAAGGAAATATGTATCATTATGAATGAAATGAGCATTATCTTGTAGGAAATGAGTATCATGAAGGAAATACACATCACGATAAAGTATATTAGCATCACGATGAAGAAGACATGCATCATGATGAAGGAAATGATCACAATGACGTAGGAAATGAGCATCACGTTGAAAGAAATGATCATCATGATGAAGGAAATATGTATAATTTTGTAGGAAATGAGCATCATGATGAAGGAAATATGCATTAAGATGAATGAAATGAGCATCATGATTAAGAAATGACCATAATGACGTAGGAAATGATAATCTTGGTGAAGGAAATATATATCATGATGAAGGAAATGAGCATTATGATGAAGGAAATGAGCGTCACGATAAAGGAAATATGAATCATGATGAAGGAAATGAGCATCATGATGAAGGAATTGGGCATCATGATGAAGCTAATATGCATTGAGATGAAAGAAATATGCATCATGATGAAGGAAGTGGGCATCATAGTGTTGGAAATAAACATTATGATTATGGATAATGATGAAGGAAATTAGCATCATAGTGATGGAAATGACCATAATGATGAAAGAAATGATCATCAAGATGAACGAAATGAGCATCATGATTAAGAAAATGAGCATCATGAAGATG
This sequence comes from Pogostemon cablin, assembly GCA_023678885.1. NCBI lineage: Eukaryota > Viridiplantae > Streptophyta > Magnoliopsida > Lamiales > Lamiaceae > Pogostemon > Pogostemon cablin. The sequence continues at coordinate 37,067,172 of CM042961.1, read as the reverse complement.
TGAATAGGAATCGTGATGTAGGAAATGAGCATCATGATGAAGGAAATGAGCATCATTATGATGGAAATATTAATCGTGACGTAGGAAATGTTCATCATGATGAAAGAAAATATGCATCATGATGCAGGAAATGAGCATCATGTTGAATGAAACATGCATCATGATGACGGATATGAGCATCAGGATGAAGGATTTCTGTATCACGATGAAGGAAATAAGCATCATGTTAAGGGATTAATGCATGATGATGATGAAAATAAACATCATGATGAAGGAAATGAGTATCTTGATGAAGAAAATATGCATTATGATGAAGGAAATGAGCATCATGATGATGTTTGCATCGTGATGTATTAAATTAGCATCATTATGAAGGAAAATGCATCATGATGAATGAAAGGAGTTTCATGATGTAGGAAAAGAAAATCACGATAAAGGAAACATGTATCATGATGTAGGAAACAAGCATCATGATGAATGAAATATGTATCATGATGAAGGAAATGAGCATCATGATATAGGAAATGTGTATCATGATAAAGGAACTACGCATAATAATGAATGAAATTAACATCATGATGAAGTGTTTATGCATCATGATGATTGAAATTAGCATCAAGATGAAGAAATTTTGCATCATGATGACGGAAATGATCATTATGATATTGGAAATAAGCGTAATGATGAAGGAAATATGCAGCATGATGTAGGAAATAAGCATCATGATGAAGAAAATATGCATCATGATGAATGAAATGAGCATAGTGATATAGGAAATTAGCATCATGATGAAGGAAATACACATCATGATGAACGAAATTAGCATCTTGATGATGGAAATGAGCATCATAATGAAGAAAACATGCATCATGATGAAGGAAATAAGCATATTGATGTAGGAAATGAGCATCGTGTTGAAGGAAACATGCATCATGATGAAGAAAATGAGAATCATGATGAAGAAATTATGCATCATGATGAAGAAAATATGAATCAAGATGAAAAAAATGAGCATCATGATGAAGAAATTTACATCATGATGCAGAAAATGAACATCATGGTGAAGGAAATGAGCATCATAATAAAGAAAATGAGGTTCATGACGAAAAAAATAAGCATCATGATAAAGAAAATATGCGTCATGATGAAGAAAATGAGCATCATGATGATTAAAAAGAATATCATGATGAAGAAAATGAGCATTATGATGAAGAAAATATGCATCATGATGAAGGAAATGAGCATCATGATTAAGAAAATGAGCATCATGATGAAAGGAAATGAGCATCGTGATGAAGAAAATGAGCATCATGATGAATAAAATATGCATCATGGTGAAGAAAATATGCATCATGATGAAGAAAATGAGCATCATGATGAAATAAATATGCATCAAGATGAAGAAAATGTGCATCATGATGTAGAGAATGACGTAGAGAATGAATGATAATCATGATGAAGAAAATATGCATCATGATGATGAAAATGAGCATCAAGATGAAGAAAATATGCATCATGATGAAGGAAATGAGCATCATAATGAAGAAAATGAGCATTATAATGAAGAAAATGAGTATCATAATGAAGAAAATATGCATCATGATGAAGAAAATGAGCATCAAGATGAAGAAAATGTGCATCATGATGAAGCTCATGATGAAGAAAATATGATTCATGATGAAGAAAATTAGCATCGTGATGAAGAAAATGAGCATCATGATGAAGAAAATATGCATCATGATGTAGAAAATATGCATCGTGATGAAGAAAATGAGCATCAAGATGAAGGAAATGTGCATCATGACGAGGAAATGAGCATCATGATGAAGAAAATGAGCATCATGATGAAGAAAATATGCATCATGACGAAGAGAATATGCATCATGATGAAGAAAATGAGCATCATGATGAAGAAAATTAGCATCATGATGAAAAAAATATGTATCATGATGAAGAAAATGAGCATCATGATAAAGAAAATATGCATCGTGACGAAGAAAATATGCATCATGATGAAAAAAATGAGCATCATGATAAAGAAAATGGGCATCATGATGAATAAAAATAAGCATCATAATGAAGAAAATAGGCATCATGATGATGAAAACGAGCATCATTATGAAGAAATCTGCATCATGATGATGGAAATGAGCATAATGATGAAGGAAATATGCATCATGATGTAGAGAATGAGCTTCATTATGAAGGAAATATGTATCATTATGAATGAAATGAGCATTATCTTGTAGGAAATGAGTATCATGAAGGTAATACGCATCACGATGAAGTATATTAGCATCACGATGAAGAAGACATGCATCATGATGAAGGAAATGATCACAATGACGTAGGAAATGAGCATCACGTTGAAAGAAATGATCATCATGATGAAGGAAATATGTATAATTTTGTAGGAAATGAGCATCATGATGAAGGAAATATGCATTAAGATGAATGAAATGAGCATCATGATTAAGAAATGACCATAATGACGTAGGAAATGATAATCTTGATGAAGGAAATATCTATCATGATGAAGGAAATGAGCGTCACGATAAAGGAAATATGAATCATGATAAAGGAAATGAGCATCATGATGAAGGAATTGGGCATCACGATGAAGCTAATATGCATTGAGATGAAAGAAATATACATCATGATGAAGGAAGTGAGCATCATAGTGTTGGAAATAAACATTATGATTATGGATAATGATGAAGGAAATTAGCATCATAGTGATGGAAATGACCATAATGATGAAAGAAATGATCATCAAGATGAACGAAATGAGCATCATGATTAAGAAAATGAGCATCATGAAGATGTGAACAGGAATTGTGATGTAGGAAATGAGCATCATGATGAAGGAAATGAGCATCATTATGATGGAAATATTAATCGTGACGTAGGAAATGTGCATCATGATGAAAGAAAATATGCATCATGATGCAGGAAATGAGCATCATGTTGAATGAAACATACATCATGATGACGGATAGAGCATCAGGATGAAGGATTTCTGTATCACGATGAAGGAAATAAGCATCATGTTAAGGGATTAATGCATGATGATGATGAAAATAAACATCATGATGAAGGAAATGAGTATCTTGATGAAGAAAATATGCATTATGATAAAGGAAATGAGCATCATGATGATGTTTGCATCGTGATGTATTAAATTAGCATCATTATGAAGGAAAATGCATCATGATGAATGAAAGGAGTTTCATGATGTAGGAAAAGAAAATCACGATAAAGGAAACATGTATCATGATGTAGGAAACAAGCATCATGATGAATGAAATATGTATCATGATGAAGGAAATGAGCATCATGATATAGGAAATGTGTATCATGATAAAGGAACTACGCATAATAATGAATGAAATTAACATCATGATGAAGTGTTTATGCATCATGATGATTGAAATTAGCATCAAGATGAAGAAATTTTGCATCATGATGACGGAAATGATCATTATGATGTTGGAAGTAAGCGTAATGATGAATGAAATATGCAGCATGATGTAGGAAATAAGCATCATAATGAAGAAAATATGTATCATTATGAATGAAATGAGCATAGTGATATAGGAAATTAGCATCATGAAGGAAATACACATCATGATGAACGAAATTAGCATCTTGATGATGGAAATGAGCATCATAATGAAGAAAACATGCATCATGATGAAGGAAATGAGCATATTGATGTAGGAAAATGAGCATCATGTTGAAGGAAACATGCATCATGATGAAGAAAATGAGAATCATGATGAAGAAATTATGCATCAAGATGAAGAAAATATGCATCAAGATGAAAAAAATGAGCACCATGATGAAGAAATTTACATCATGATGCAGAAAATGAACATCATGATGAAGGAAATGAGCATCATGATAAAGAAAATGAGGTTCATGACGAATAAAATAAACATCATGATAAAGAAAATATGCGTCATGATGAAGAAAATGAGCATCATGGTGATTAAAAAGAGTATCATGATGAAGAAAATGAGCATTATGATGAAGAAAATATGCATCATGATGAAGGAAATGAGCATCATGATTAAGAAAATGAGCATCATGATGAAAGAAAATGAGCATCGTGATGAAGAAAATGAGCATCATGATGAATAAAATATGCATCATGGTGAAGAAAATATGCATCATGATGAAGAAAATGAGCATCATGATGAAGTAAATATGCATCAAGTTGAAGAAAATGTGCATCATGATGTAGAGAATGACGTAGAGAATGAATGATAATCATGATGAAGAAAATTTGCATCATGATGATGAAAATGAGCATCAAGATGAAGAAAATATGCATCATGATGAAGGAAATGAGCATCATAATGAAGAAAATGAGTATCATGATGAAGAAAATATGCATCATGACTATGGAAAATATGCATCAGGTTGAAGAAAATGAGCATCATGATGACTAAAATATTCATCAAGATGAAGAAAATTTGCATCATGATGAAGCTCATGATGTAAAAAATATGAATCATGATGAAAAAAATTTGCATCCTGATGAAGAAAATGAGCATCATGATGAAGAAAATATGCATCATGATGTAGAAAATATGCATTGTGATGAAGAAAATGAGCATCAAGATGAAGGAAATGTGTATCATGACGAAGAAATGAGCATCATGATGAAGAAAATGAGCATCATGATGAAGAAAATATGCATCATGACGAAGAAAATATGCATCATGATGAAGAAAATGAGCATCATGATGAAGAAAATGAGCATCATAATGAAGAAAATATGTATCTTGATGAAGAAAATGAGCAATCATGATAAAGAAAATACGCATCGTGACGAAGAAAATATGCATCATGATGAAAAAATGAGCATCATGATAAAGAAAATGAGCATCATGATGAATAAAAATGAGCATCATAATGAAGAAAATATGCATCATGATGATGAAAATGAGCATCATTATGAAGAAATCTGCATCATGACGATGGAAATGAGCATAATGATGAAGGAAATATGCATCATGATGTAGAGAATGAGCTTCATTATGAAGGAAATATGTATCATTATGAATGAAATGAACATTATCTTGTAGGAAATGAGTATCATGAAGGAAATACGCATCACGATGAAGAAGACATGCATCATGATGAAGGAAATGATCACAATGACGTAGGAAATGAGCATCACGTTGAAAGAAATGATCATCATGATGAAGGAAATATGTATAATTTTGTAGGAAATGAGCATCATGATGAAGGAAATATGCATTAAGATGAATGAAATGAGCATCATGATTAAGAAATGACCATAATGACGTAGGAAATGATAATCTTGGTGAAGGAAATATATATCATGATGAAGAAATGAGCATTATGATGAAGGAAATGAGCGTCACGATAAAGGAAATATGAATCATGATGAAGGAAATGAGCATCATGATGAAGGAATTGGGCATCATGATGAAGCTAATATGCATTGAGATGAAAGAAATATGCATCATGATGAAGGAAGTGAACATCATAGTGTTGGAAATAAACATTATGATTATGGATAATGATGAAGGAAATTAGCATCATAGTGATGGAAATGGCCATAATGATGAAAGAAATGATCATCAAGATGAACGAAATGAGCATTATGATTAAGAAAATGAGCATCATGAAGATGTGAATAGGAATCGTGATGTAGGAAATGAGCATCATGATGAAGGAAATGAGCATCATTATGATGGAAATATTAATCGTGACGTAGGAAATGTGCATCATGATGAAAGAAAATATGCATCATGATGCAGGAAATGAGCATCATGATGCAGGAAATGAGCATCATGATGAAAGGAAATGAGCATCGTGATGAAGAAAATGAGCATTATGATGAATAAAATATGCATCATGGTGAAGAAAATATGCATCATGATGAAGAAAATGAGCATCATGATGAAGTAAATATGCATCAAGATGAAGAAAATGTGCATCATGATGTAGAGAATGATGTAGAGAATGAATGATTATCATGATGAAAATGAGCATCATGATGAAGAAAATATGCATCATGATGATGAAAATGAGCATCAAGATGAAGAAAATATGCATCATGATGAAGGAAATGAGCATCATAAAGAAGATAATGAGTATCATAATGAAGAAAATACGCATCATGATTATGAAAAATACGCATCATGATGAAGAAAATGAGCATCAAGATGAAGAAAATATGCATCATGATGAAGCTCATGATGAAGAAAATATGAATCATGATGAAGAAAATTAGCATCGTGATAAAGAAAATGAGCATCATGATGAAGAAAATATGCATCATGATGTAGAAAATATGCATCGTGATGAAGAAAATAATCATCAAGATGAAGGAAATGTGCATCATGACGAGGAAATGAGCATCATGATGAAGAAAATGAGCATCATGATGAAGAAAATATGCATCATGACGAAGAGAATATGCATCATGAAGAAGAAAATGAGCATCATGATGAAGAAAATGAGCATCATGATGAAAAAAATATGTATCATGATGAAGAAAATGAGCATCATGATAAAGAAAATACGCATCGTGACAAAGAAAATATGCATCATGATGAAAAAAATGAGCATCATGATAAAGAAAATGAGCATCATGATGAATAAAAATAAGCATCATAATGAAGAAAATAGGCATCATGATGATGAAAATGAGCATCATTATGAAAAAATCTGCATCATGATGATGGAAATGAGCATAATGATGAAGGAAATATGCATCATGATGTAGAGAATGAGCTTCATTATGAAGGAAATATGTATCATTATGAATGAAATGAGCATTATCTTGTAGGAAATGAGTATCATGAAGGAAATACGCATCACGATGAAGTATATTAGCATCACGATGAAGAAGACATGCATCATGATGAAGGAAATGATCACAATGACGTAGGAAATGAGCATCACGTTGAAAGAAATGATCATCATGATGAAGGAAATATGTATAATTTTGTAGGAAATGAGCATCATGATGAAGGAAATATGCATTAAGATGAATGAAATGAGCATCATGATTAAGAAATGACCATAATGACGTAGGAAATGATAATCTTGGTGAAGGAAATATCTATCATGATGAAGGAAATGAGCGTCACGATAAAGGAAATATGAATCACGATAAAGGAAATGAGCATCATGATGAAGGAATTGGGCATCATGATGAAGCTAATATGCATTGAGATGAAAGAAATATACATCATGATGTAGGAAGTGAGCATCATAGTGTTGGAAATAAACATTATAATTATGGATAATGATGAAGGAAATTAGCATCATAGTGATGGAAATGACCATAATGATGAAAGAAATGATCATCAAGATGAACGAAATGAGCATCATGATTAAGAAAATGAGCATCATGAAGATGTGAATAGGAATTGTGATGTAGGAAATGAGCATCATGATGAAGGAAATGAGCATCATTATGATGGAAATATTAATCGTGACGTAGGAAATGTGCATCATGATGAAAGAAAATATGCATCATGATGCAGGAAATGAGCATCATGATGCAGGAAATGAGCATCATGTTGAATGAAACATGCATCATGATGACGGATATGAGCATCAGGATGAAGGATTTCTGTATCACGATGAAGGAAATAAGCATCATGTTAAGGGATTAATGCATGATGATGATGAAAATAAACATCATGATGAAGGAAATGAGTATCTTGATGAAGAAAATATGCATTATGATGAAGGAAATGAGCATCATGATGATGTTTGCATCGTGATGTATTAAATTAGCATCATTATGAAGGAAAATGCATCATGATGAATGAAAGGAGTTTCATGATGTAGGAAAAGAAAATCACGATAAAGGAAACATGTATCATGATGTAGGAAACAAGCATCATGATGAATGAAATATGTATCATGATGAAGGGAATGAGCATCATGATATAGGAAATGTGTATCATGATAAAGGAACTACGCATAATAATGAATGAAATTAACATCATGATGAAGTGTTTATGCATCATGATGATTGAAATTAGCATCAAGATGAAGAAATTTTGCATCATGATGACGGAAATGATCATTATGATGTTGGAAGTAAGCGTAATGATGAAGGAAATATGCAGCATGATGTAGGAAATAAGCATCATGATGAAGAAAATATGCATCATGATGAATGAAATGAGCATAGTGATATAGGAAATTAGCATCATGATGAAGGAAATACACATCATGATGAACGAAATTAGCATCTTGATGATGGAAATGAGCATCATAATGAAGAAAACATGCATCATGATGAAGGAAATGAGCATATTGATGTAGGAAAATGAGCATCATGTTGAAGGAAACATGCATCATGATGAAGAAAATGAGAATCATGATGAAGAAATTATGCATCAAGATGAAGAAAATATGCATCAAGATGAAAAAAATGAGCATCATGATGAAGAAATTTACATCATGATGCAGAAAATGAACATCATGATGAAGGAAATGAGCATCATGATAAAGAAAATGAGGTTCATGACGAATAAAATAAACATCATGATAAAGAAAATATGCGTCATGATGAAGAAAATGAGCATCATGGTGATTAAAAAGAGTATCATGATGAAGAAAATGAGCATTATGATGAAGAAAATATGCATCATGATGAAGGAAATGAGCATCATGATTAAGAAAATGAGCATCATGATGAAAGAAAATGAGCATCGTGATGAAGAAAATGAGCATCATGATGAATAAAATATGCATCATGGTGAAGAAAATATGCATCATGATGAAGAAAATGAGCATCATGATGAAGTAAATATGCATCAAGATGAAGAAAATGTGCATCATGATGTAGAGAATGACGTAGAGAATGAATGATAATCATGATGAAGAAAATTTGCATCATGATGATGAAAATGAGCATCAAGATGAAGAAAATATGCATCATGATGAAGGAAATGAGCATCATAATGAAGAAAATGAGTATCATGATGAAGAAAATATGCATCATGACTATGGAAAATATGCATCAGGTTGAAGAAAATGAGCATCATGATGACTAAAATATTCATCAAGATGAAGAAAATTTGCATCATGATGAAGCTCATGATGTAAAAAATATGAATCATGATGAAAAAAATTTGCATCCTGATGAAGAAAATGAGCATCATGATGAAGAAAATATGCATCATGATGTAGAAAATATGCATTGTGATGAAGAAAATGAGCATCAAGATGAAGGAAATGTGTATCATGACGAAGAAATGAGCATCATGATGAAGAAAATGAGCATCATGATGAAGAAAATATGCATCATGACGAAGAAAATATGCATCATGATGAAGAAAATGAGCATCATGATGAAGAAAATGAGCATCATAATGAAGAAAATATGTATCTTGATGAAGAAAATGAGCAATCATGATAAAGAAAATACGCATCGTGACGAAGAAAATATGCATCATGATGAAAAAATGAGCATCATGATAAAGAAAATGAGCATCATGATGAATAAAAATGAGCATCATAATGAAGAAAATATGCATCATGATGATGAAAATGAGCATCATTATGAAGAAATCTGCATCATGACGATGGAAATGAGCATAATGATGAAGGAAATATGCATCATGATGTAGAGAATGAGCATCATTATGAAGGAAATATGTATCATTATGAATGAAATGAACATTATCTTGTAGGAAATGAGTATCATGAAGGAAATACGCATCACGATGAAGAAGACATGCATCATGATGAAGGAAATGATCACAATGACGTAGGAAATGAGCATCACGTTGAAAGAAATGATCATCATGATGAAGGAAATATGTATAATTTTGTAGGAAATGAGCATCATGATGAAGGAAATATGCATTAAGATGAATGAAATGAGCATCATGATTAAGAAATGACCATAATGACGTAGGAAATGATAATCTTGGTGAAGGAAATATATATCATGATGAAGAAATGAGCATTATGATGAAGGAAATGAGCGTCACGATAAAGGAAATATGAATCATGATGAAGGAAATGAGCATCATGATGAAGGAATTGGGCATCATGATGAAGCTAATATGCATTGAGATGAAAGAAATATGCATCATGATGAAGGAAGTGAGCATCATAGTGTTGGAAATAAACATTATGATTATGGATAATGATGAAGGAAATTAGCATCATAGTGATGGAAATGGCCATAATGATGAAAGAAATGATCATCAAGATGAACGAAATGAGCATTATGATTAAGAAAATGAGCATCATGAAGATGTGAATAGGAATCGTGATGTAGGTAATGAGCATCATGATGAAGTAAATGAGCATCATTATGATGGAAATATTAATCGTGACGTAGGAAATGTGCATCATGATGAAAGAAAATATGCATCATGATGCAGGAAATGAGCATCATGATGCAGGAAATGAGCATCATGATGAAAGGAAATGAGCATCGTGATGAAGAAAATGAGCATTATGATGAATAAAATATGCATCATGGTGAAGAAAATATGCATCATGATGAAGAAAATGAGCATCATGATGAAGTAAATATGCATCAAGATGAAGAAAATGTGCATCATGATGTAGAGAATGATGTAGAGAATGAATGATTATCATGATGAAAATGAGCATCATGATGAAGAAAATATGCATCATGATGATGAAAATGAGCATCAAGATGAAGAAAATATGCATCATGATGAAGGAAATGAGCATCATAAAGAAGATAATGAGTATCATAATGAAGAAAATACGCATCATGATTATGAAAAATACGCATCATGATGAAGAAAATGAGCATCAAGATGAAGAAAATATGCATCATGATGAAGCTCATGATGAAGAAAATATGAATCATGATGAAGAACATGAAGAAAATATGCATCATGATGTAGAAAATATGCATCGTGATGAAGAAAATAATCATCAAGATGAAGGAAATGTGCATCATGACGAGGAAATGAGCATCATGATGAAGAAAATGAGCATCATGATGAAGAAAATATGCATCATGACGAAGAGAATGTGCATCATGAAGAAGAAAATGAGCATCATGATGAAGAAAATGAGCATCATGATGAAAAAAATATGTATCATGATGAAGAAAATGAGCATCATGATAAAGAAAATACGCATCGTGACAAAGAAAATATGCATCATGATGAAAAAAATGAGCATCATGATAAAGAAAATGAGCATCATGATGAATAAAAATAAGCATCATAATGAAGAAAATAGGCATCATGATGATGAAAATGAGCATCATTATGAAAAAATCTGCATCATGATGATGGAAATGAGCATAATGATGAAGGAAATATGCATCATGATGTAGAGAATGAGCTTCATTATGAAGGAAATATGTATCATTATGAATGGAATGAGCATTATCTTGTAGGAAATGAGTATCATGAAGGAAATACGCATCACGATGAAGTATATTAGCATCACGATGAAGAAGACATGCATCATGATGAAGGAAATGATCACAATGACGTAGGAAATGAGCATCACGTTGAAAGAAATGATCATCATGATGAACGAAATATGTATAATTTTGTAGGAAATGAGCATCATGATGAAGGAAATATGCATTAAGATGAATGAAATGAGCATCATGATTGAGAAATGACCATAATGACGTAGGAAATGATAATCTTGGTGAAGGAAATATCTATCATGATGAAGGAAATGAGCGTCACGATAAAGGAAATATGAATCACGATAAAGGAAATGAGCATCATGATGAAGGAATTGGGCATCATGATGAAGCTAATATGCATTGAGATGAAAGAAATATACATCATGATGAAGGAAGTGAGCATCATAGTGTTGGAAATAAACATTATGATTATGGATAATGATGAAGGAAATTAGCATCATAGTGATGGAAATGACCATAATGATGAAAGAAATGATCATCAAGATGAACGAAATGAGCATCATGATTAAGAAAATGAGCATCATGAAGATGTGAATAGGAATTGTGATGTAGGAAATGAGCATCATGATGAAGGAAATGAGCATCATTATGTTGGAAATATTAATCGTGACGTAGGAAATGTGCATCATGATGAAAGAAAATATGCATCATGATGCAGGAAATGAGCATCATGATGCAGGAAATGAGCATCATGTTGAATGAAACATGCATCATGATGACGGATATGAGCATCAGGATGAAGGATTTCTGTATCACGATGAAGGAAATAAGCATCATGTTAAGGGATTAATGCATGATGATGATGAAAATAAACATCATGATGAAGGAAATGAGTATCTTGATGAAGAAAATATGCATTATGATGAAGGAAATGAGCATCATGATGATGTTTGCATCGTGATGTATTAAATTAGCATCATTATGAAGGAAAATGCATCATGATGAATGAAAGGAGTTTCATGATGTAGGAAAAGAAAATCACGATAAAGGAAACATGTATCATGATGTAGGAAACAAGCATCATGATGAATGAAATATGTATCATGATGAAGGAAATGAGCATCATGATATAGGAAATGTGTATCATGATAAAGGAACTACGCATAATAATGAATGAAATTAACATCATGATGAAGTGTTTATGCATCATGATGATTGAAATTAGCATCAAGATGAAGAAATTTTGCATCATGATGACGGAAATGATCATTATGATGTTGGAAGTAAGCGTAATGATGAAGGAAATATGCAGCATGATGTAGGAAATAAGCATCATGATGAAGAAAATATGCATCATGATGAATGAAATGAGCATAGTGATATAGGAAATTAGCATCATGATGAAGGAAATACACATCATGATGAACGAAATTAGCATCTTGATGATGGAAATGAGCATCATAATGAAGAAAACATGCATCATGATGAAGGAAATGAGCATATTGATGTAGGAAAATGAGCATCATGTTGAAGGAAACATGCATCATGATGAAGAAAATGAGAATCATGATGAAGAAATTATGCATCAAGATGAAGAAAATATGCATCAAGATGAAAAAAATGAGCATCATGATGAAGAAATTTACATCATGATGCAGAAAATGAACATCATGATGAAGGAAATGAGCATCATGATAAAGAAAATGAGGTTCATGACGAATAAAATAAACATCATGATAAAGAAAATATGCGTCATGATGAAGAAAATGAGCATCATGGTGATTAAAAAGAGTATCATGATGAAGAAAATGAGCATTATGATGAAGAAAATATGCATTATGATGAAGGAAATGAGCATCATGATTAAGAAAATGAGCATCATCATGAAAGAAAATGAGCATCGTGATGAAGAAAATGAGCATCATGATGAATAAAATATGCATCATGGTGAAGAAAATATGCATTATGATGAAGAAAATGAGCATGATGATGAAGTAAATATTCATCAAGATGAAGAAAATGTGCATCATGATGTAGAGAATGACGTAGAGAATGAATGATAATCATGATGAAGAAAATTTGCATCATGATGATGAAAATGAGCATCAAGATGAAGAAAATATGCATCATGATGAGGGAAATGAGCATCATAATGAAGAAAATGAGTATCATGATGAAGAAAATATGCATCATGACTATGGAAAATATGCATCATGTTGAAGAAAATGAGCATCATGATGACTAAAATATGCATCAAGATGAAGAAAATTTGCATCATGATGAAGCTCATGATGAAAAAAATATGAATCATGATGAAAAAAATTTGCATCCTGATGAAGAAAATGAGCATCATGATGAAGAAAATATGCATCATGATGTAGAAAATATGCATCGTGATGAAGAAAATGAGCATCAAGATGAAGGAAATGTGTATCATGATGAGGAAATGAGCATCATGATGAAGAAAATGAGCATTATGATGAAGAAAATATGCATCATGACGAAGAAAATATGCATCATGATGAAGAAAATGAGCATCATGATGAAGAAAATGAGCATCATAATGAAGAAAATATGTATCTTGATGAAGAAAATGAGCATCATGATAAAGAAAATACGCATCGTGACGAAGAAAATATGCATCATGATGAAAAAATGAGCATCATGATAAAGAAAATGAGCATCATGATGAATAAAAATGAGCATCATAATGAAGAAAATATGCATCATGATGATGAAAATGAGCATCATTATGAAGAAATCTGCATCATGATGATGGAAATGAGCATAATGATGAAGGAAATATGCATCATGATGTAGAGAATGAGCTTCATGTTGAAGGAAATATGTATCATTATTAATGAAATGAGCATTATTATATAGGAAATGAGTATCATAAAGGAAATACGCATCACGATTAAGTATATTAGCATCATGATGAAGAAGACATGCATCATGATGAAGGAAATGATCATAATGACGTTGGAAATGAGCATCACGATGAAAGAAATGATCATCATGATGAAGGAAATATGTATAATTTTGTAGGAAATGAGCATGATGATGAAGGAAATATGCATTAAGATGAATGAAATGAGCATCATGATTAAGAAATGACCATAATGACGTAGGATATGATCATCTTGGTGAAGGAAATATATATCATGATGAAGGAAATGAGCATTATGATGAAGGAAATGAGCATCACGATAAAGGAAATATGAATCATGATGAAGGAAATGAGCATCATGATGAAGGAATTGGGCATCATGATGAAGCTAATATGCATTGAGATGAAAGAAATATACATCATGATGAAGGAAATGAGCATCATAGTATTGGAAATAAACATTATGATTACGGATAATGATGAAGGAAATTAGCATCATAGTGATGGAAATGACCATAATAATGAAAGAAATGATCATCAAGATGAACGAAATGAGCATCATGATTAAGGAAATAAGCATCATGAAGATGTGAATAGGAATCGTGATGTAGGAAATGAGCATCATGATGAAGGAAATGAGCATCATTATGATGGAAATATTAATCGTGACATAGGAAATGTGCATCATGATGAAGGAAAATATGCATCATGATGAAGGAAATGAGCATCATGATGAAGAAAATGAGCATCATGATGAAAGGAAATGAGCATCGTGATGAAGAAAATGAGCATTATGATGAATAAAATATGCATCATGGTGAAGAAAATATGCATCATAATGAAGAAAATGAGCATCATGATGAAGTAAATATGCATCAAGATGAAGAAAATGTGCATCATGATGTAGAGAATGAATGATTATCATGATGAAGAAAATATGCATCATGATGATGAAAATGAGCATCAAGATGAAGAAAATATGCATCATGATGAAGGAAATGGGCATCATAATGAAGAAAATGAGTATCATAATGAAGAAAATACGCATCATGATTATGAAAAATATGCATCATGATGAAGAAAATGAGCATCAAGATGAAGAAAATGTGCATCATGATGAAGCTCATGATGAAGAAAATATGAATCATGATGAAGAAAATTAGCATCGTGATGAAAAAATGAGCATCATGATAAAGAAAATATGCATCATGATGTAGAAAATATGCATCGTGATGAAGAAAATGAGCATCAAGATGAAGGAAATGTGCATCATGACGAGGAAATGAGCATCATGATGAAGAAAATGAGCATCATGATGAAGAAAATATGCATCATGACGAAGAAAATATGCATCATGATGAAGAAAATGAGCATCATGATGAAGAAAATGAGCATCATGATGAAAAAAATATGTATCACGATGAAGAAAATGAGCATCATGATAAAGAAAATACGCATCGTGACGAAGAAAATATGCATCATGATGAAAAAAATGAGCATCATGATAAAGAAAATGAGCATCATGATGAATAAAAATAAGCATCATAATGAAGAAAATAGGCATCATGATGATGAAAATGAGCATCATTATGAGAAATCTGCATCATGATGATGGAAATGAGCATAATGATGAAGGAAATATGCATCATGATGTAGAGAATGAGCTTCATTATGAAGAAAATATGTATCATTATGAATGAAATGAGCATTATCTTGTAGGAAATGAGTATCATGAAGGAAATACGCATCACGATGAAGTATATTAGCATCATGATGAAGAAGACATGCATCATGATGAAGGAAATGATCACAATAACATAGGAAATGAGCAGCACGTTGAAAGAAATGATCATCATGATGAAGGAAATATGTATAATTTTGTAGGAAATGAGCATCATGATGAAGGAAATATGCATTAAGATGAATGAAATGAGCATCATGATTAAGAAATGACCATAATGACGTAGGAAATGATAATCTTGGTGAAGGAAATATATATCATGATGAAGGAAATGAGCATTATGATGAAGGAAATGAGCGTCGCGATAAAGGAAATATGAATCATGATGAAGGAAATGAGCATCATGATGAAAGAATTGGTCATCATGATGAAGCTAATATGCATTGAGATGAAAGAAATATGCATCATGATGAAGGAAATGAGCATCATAGTGTTGGAAATAAACATTATGATTACGGATAATGATGAAGGAAATTAGCATCATAGTGATGGAAATGACCATAATGATGAAAGAAATGATCATCAAGATGAACGAAATGAGCATCATGATTAAGGAAATGAGCATCATGAAGATGTGAATAGGAATCGTGATGTAGGAAATGAGCATCATGATGAAGGAAATGACCATCATTATGATGGAAATATTAATCGTGACGTAGGAAATGTGCATCATGATGAAAGAAAATATGCATCATGATGCAGGAAATGAGCATCATGATGCAGGAAATGAGCATCATGTTGAATGAAACATGCATCATGATGACGGATATGAGCATCAGGATGAAGGATTTCTGTATCACGATGAAGGAAATAAGCATCATGTTAAGGGATTAATGCATGATGATGATGAAAATAAACATCATGATGAAGGAAATGAGTATCTTGATGAAGAAAATATGCATTATGATGAAGGAAATGAGCATCATGATGATGTTTGCATCGTGATGTATTAAATTAGCATCATTATGAAGGAAAATGCATCATGATGAATGAAAGGAGTTTCATGATGTAGGAAAAGAAAATCACGATAAAGGAAACATGTATCATGATGTAGGAAACAAGCATCATGATGAATGAAATATGTATCATGATGAAGGAAATGAGCATCATGATATAGGAAATGTGTATCATGATAAAGGAACTACGCATAATAATGAATGAAATTAACATCATGATGAAGTGTTTATGCATCATGATGATTGAAATTAGCATCAAGATGAAGAAATTTTGCATCATGATGACGGAAATGATCATTATGATGTTGGAAGTAAGCGTAATGATGAAGGAAATATGCAGCATGATGTAGGAAATAAGCATCATGATGAAGAAAATATGCATCATGATGAATGAAATGAGCATAGTGATATAGGAAATTAGCATCATGATGAAGGAAATACACATCATGATGAACGAAATTAGCATCTTGATGATGGAAATGAGCATCATAATGAAGAAAACATGCATCATGATGAAGGAAATGAGCATATTGATGTAGGAAAATGAGCATCATGTTGAAGGAAACATGCATCATGATGAAGAAAATGAGAATCATGATGAAGAAATTATGCATCAAGATGAAGAAAATATGCATCAAGATGAAAAAAATGAGCATCATGATGAAGAAATTTACATCATGATGCAGAAAATGAACATCATGATGAAGGAAATGAGCATCATGATAAAGAAAATGAGGTTCATGACGAATAAAATAAACATCATGATAAAGAAAATATGCGTCATGATGAAGAAAATGAGCATCATGGTGATTAAAAAGAGTATCATGATGAAGAAAATGAGCATTATGATGAAGAAAATATGCATTATGATGAAGGAAATGAGCATCATGATTAAGAAAATGAGCATCATCATGAAAGAAAATGAGCATCGTGATGAAGAAAATGAGCATCATGATGAATAAAATATGCATCATGGTGAAGAAAATATGCATTATGATGAAGAAAATGAGCATGATGATGAAGTAAATATTCATCAAGATGAAGAAAATGTGCATCATGATGTAGAGAATGACGTAGAGAATGAATGATAATCATGATGAAGAAAATTTGCATCATGATGATGAAAATGAGCATCAAGATGAAGAAAATATGCATCATGATGAGGGAAATGAGCATCATAATGAAGAAAATGAGTATCATGATGAAGAAAATATGCATCATGACTATGGAAAATATGCATCATGTTGAAGAAAATGAGCATCATGATGACTAAAATATGCATCAAGATGAAGAAAATTTGCATCATGATGAAGCTCATGATGAAAAAAATATGAATCATGATGAAAAAAATTTGCATCCTGATGAAGAAAATGAGCATCATGATGAAGAAAATATGCATCATGATGTAGAAAATATGCATCGTGATGAAGAAAATGAGCATCAAGATGAAGGAAATGTGTATCATGATGAGGAAATGAGCATCATGATGAAGAAAATGAGCATTATGATGAAGAAAATATGCATCATGACGAAGAAAATATGCATCATGATGAAGAAAATGAGCATCATGATGAAGAAAATGAGCATCATAATGAAGAAAATATGTATCTTGATGAAGAAAATGAGCATCATGATAAAGAAAATACGCATCGTGACGAAGAAAATATGCATCATGATGAAAAAATGAGCATCATGATAAAGAAAATGAGCATCATGATGAATAAAAATGAGCATCATAATGAAGAAAATATGCATCATGATGATGAAAATGAGCATCATTATGAAGAAATCTGCATCATGATGATGGAAATGAGCATAATGATGAAGGAAATATGCATCATGATGTAGAGAATGAGCTTCATGTTGAAGGAAATATGTATCATTATTAATGAAATGAGCATTATTATATAGGAAATGAGTATCATAAAGGAAATACGCATCACGATTAAGTATATTAGCATCATGATGAAGAAGACATGCATCATGATGAAGGAAATGATCATAATGACGTTGGAAATGAGCATCACGATGAAAGAAATGATCATCATGATGAAGGAAATATGTATAATTTTGTAGGAAATGAGCATGATGATGAAGGAAATATGCATTAAGATGAATGAAATGAGCATCATGATTAAGAAATGACCATAATGACGTAGGATATGATCATCTTGGTGAAGGAAATATATATCATGATGAAGGAAATGAGCATTATGATGAAGGAAATGAGCATCACGATAAAGGAAATATGAATCATGATGAAGGAAATGAGCATCATGATGAAGGAATTGGGCATCATGATGAAGCTAATATGCATTGAGATGAAAGAAATATACATCATGATGAAGGAAATGAGCATCATAGTATTGGAAATAAACATTATGATTACGGATAATGATGAAGGAAATTAGCATCATAGTGATGGAAATGACCATAATAATGAAAGAAATGATCATCAAGATGAACGAAATGAGCATCATGATTAAGGAAATAAGCATCATGAAGATGTGAATAGGAATCGTGATGTAGGAAATGAGCATCATGATGAAGGAAATGAGCATCATTATGATGGAAATATTAATCGTGACATAGGAAATGTGCATCATGATGAAGGAAAATATGCATCATGATGAAGGAAATGAGCATCATGATGAAGAAAATGAGCATCATGATGAAAGGAAATGAGCATCGTGATGAAGAAAATGAGCATTATGATGAATAAAATATGCATCATGGTGAAGAAAATATGCATCATAATGAAGAAAATGAGCATCATGATGAAGTAAATATGCATCAAGATGAAGAAAATGTGCATCATGATGTAGAGAATGAATGATTATCATGATGAAGAAAATATGCATCATGATGATGAAAATGAGCATCAAGATGAAGAAAATATGCATCATGATGAAGGAAATGGGCATCATAATGAAGAAAATGAGTATCATAATGAAGAAAATACGCATCATGATTATGAAAAATATGCATCATGATGAAGAAAATGAGCATCAAGATGAAGAAAATGTGCATCATGATGAAGCTCATGATGAAGAAAATATGAATCATGATGAAGAAAATTAGCATCGTGATGAAAAAATGAGCATCATGATAAAGAAAATATGCATCATGATGTAGAAAATATGCATCGTGATGAAGAAAATGAGCATCAAGATGAAGGAAATGTGCATCATGACGAGGAAATGAGCATCATGATGAAGAAAATGAGCATCATGATGAAGAAAATATGCATCATGACGAAGAAAATATGCATCATGATGAAGAAAATGAGCATCATGATGAAGAAAATGAGCATCATGATGAAAAAAATATGTATCACGATGAAGAAAATGAGCATCATGATAAAGAAAATACGCATCGTGACGAAGAAAATATGCATCATGATGAAAAAAATGAGCATCATGATAAAGAAAATGAGCATCATGATGAATAAAAATAAGCATCATAATGAAGAAAATAGGCATCATGATGATGAAAATGAGCATCATTATGAGAAATCTGCATCATGATGATGGAAATGAGCATAATGATGAAGGAAATATGCATCATGATGTAGAGAATGAGCTTCATTATGAAGAAAATATGTATCATTATGAATGAAATGAGCATTATCTTGTAGGAAATGAGTATCATGAAGGAAATACGCATCACGATGAAGTATATTAGCATCATGATGAAGAAGACATGCATCATGATGAAGGAAATGATCACAATAACATAGGAAATGAGCAGCACGTTGAAAGAAATGATCATCATGATGAAGGAAATATGTATAATTTTGTAGGAAATGAGCATCATGATGAAGGAAATATGCATTAAGATGAATGAAATGAGCATCATGATTAAGAAATGACCATAATGACGTAGGAAATGATAATCTTGGTGAAGGAAATATATATCATGATGAAGGAAATGAGCATTATGATGAAGGAAATGAGCGTCGCGATAAAGGAAATATGAATCATGATGAAGGAAATGAGCATCATGATGAAAGAATTGGTCATCATGATGAAGCTAATATGCATTGAGATGAAAGAAATATGCATCATGATGAAGGAAATGAGCATCATAGTGTTGGAAATAAACATTATGATTACGGATAATGATGAAGGAAATTAGCATCATAGTGATGGAAATGACCATAATGATGAAAGAAATGATCATCAAGATGAACGAAATGAGCATCATGATTAAGGAAATGAGCATCATGAAGATGTGAATAGGAATCGTGATGTAGGAAATGAGCATCATGATGAAGGAAATGACCATCATTATGATGGAAATATTAATCGTGACGTAGGAAATGTGCATCATGATGAAAGAAAATATGCATCATGATGCAGGAAATGAGCATCATGATGCAGGAAATGAGCATCATGTTGAATGAAACATGCATCATGATGACGGATATGAGCATCAGGATGAAGGATTTCTGTATCATGATGAAGGAAATAAGCATCATGTTAAGGGATTAATGCATGATGATGATAAAAATAAACATCATGATGAAGGAAATGAGTATCTTGATGAAGAAAATATGCATTATGATGAAGGAAATGAGCATCATGATGATATTTGCATCGTGATGTATTAAATTAGCATCATTATGAAGGAAAAATGCATCATGATGAATGAAAGGAGTTTCATGATGTAGGAAAAGAAAATCACGATAAAGGAAACATGTATCATGATGTAGGAAACAAGCATCATGATGAATGAAATATGTATCATGATGAAGTAAATGAGCATCATGATATAGGAAATGTGTATCATGATAAAGGAACTACGCATAATAATGAATAAAATTAACATCATGATGAAGTGTTTATGCATCATGATAATTGAAATTAGCATCAAGATGAAGAAATTTTGCATCATGATGAAGGAAATGATCATCATGATGTTGGAAATAAGCGTAATGATGAAGGAAATATGCAGTATGATGTAGGAAATAACCAGCATGATGAAGAAAATATGCATCATGATGAATGAAATGAGCATAGTGATGTAGGAAATTAGCATCATGATGAAGAAAATACACATCATGATGAACGAATTAGCATCTTGATGATGGAAATGAGCATCATAATGAAGAAAACATGCATCATGATGAAGGAAATGAGCATATTGATATAGGAAATGAGCATCATGTTGAAGTAAACATGCATCATGATGAAGAAAATGAGAATCATGATGAAGAAATTATGCATCAAGATGAAGAAAATATGAATCAAGATGAAAAAAATGAGCATCATGATGAAGAAATTTGCATCATGATGCAAAAAATAAACATCATGATGAAGAAAATGAGCATCATGATAAAGAAAATGAGCTTCATGACGAATAAAATAAGCATCATGATAAAAAAATATGCGTCATTATGAAGAAAATGAGCATCATGATGATTAAAATGAGTATCATGATGAAGAAAATGAGCATTATAATGAAGAAAATATGCGTCATGATGAAGGAAATGAGCATCATGATTAAGAAAATGAGCATCATGATGAAAAGAAATGAGCATCGTGATGAAGAAAATGAGCATCATGATGAATAAAATATGCATCATTGTGAAGAAAATATGCATCATGATGAAGAAAATGAGCATCATGATGAATTAAATATGCATCAAAATGAAGAAAATGTGCATCATGATGTAGAGAATGATGTAGAGAATGAATGATCATGATGATGAAAATGAGCATTAAGATGAAGAAAATATGCATCATGATGAAGGAAATGAGCATCATAATGAAGAAAATGAGTATCATGATGAAGAAAATATGCATCATGATTATGGAAAATATGCATCATGATGAAGAAAATGAGCATCATGATGACTAAAATATGCATCAAGATGAAGAAAATATGCATCATGATGAAGCTCATGATGAAGAAAATATGAATCATGATGAAAAAAATTAGCATCATGATGAAGAAAATGAGCATCATGATGAAGAAAATATGCATCGTGATGTAGAAAATATGCATCGTGATGAAGAAAATGAGCATCAAGATGAAGGAAATGTGCATCATGACGAGGAAATGAGCATCATGATGAAGAAAATGAGCATCATGATGAAGAAAATATGCATCATGACGAAGAAAATATGCATCATGATGAA